>APFE030520128.1:296544-314366 GCA_000404065.3 Pinus taeda
CTTTCATCATCACACATTAAAGAAAAATAAAATCCAAAAACAAACTAAAAAGCTTAAAACGACAAAAACCTAAGGAAATGGTTATCTAAGTACATATAGTACACCTCACTTCGTCAATTTACGAACCTCGGGTTGACATTATAAATAGCAATTAGATCACACTAAATTGACCAAACACCCCCCCAATCCTGAGAGATCACTAGAAAGGCCAAAGAACAACTAATTCTCTTGCTACTCCAGGCACATCAATCACCATTGCCTCACTTCACTGGCAACATTTAGCTTAAAATATCATGTTCTTGTCACCCATTATTTTTGTTTCTTGCAGTAAAGAAATATCTAGTTTCTCTTTCCTTATTTTAGATTTCAAGTAAAATATCTTACATGGCCTATTTATCCCTTAAATATCTCATGAGAGTAGCTTCATTGAGTAGTGTGAAGGGTGCAAGGGAAGTACTCTTTCTCTAGCTTTATTATTTTACTACTGAACTTCAATTACATGAATGACCAACTGTTCTTTCAAATTCTTACCTTCTTCATTTGTATCCATATTTTATAGCGACGATAAATGGTTTTATGCTAGGGTGCTTTGGAAATTTCTCTAGTTCACATTATGCAGTGGTTATGCCCACAAAACATGAGTCCATTGATGATTTGAAGAAACATGAGGCATTCTACCCCTTGTGGGGTTTGGTTGAGTTCCTGAATATTTACCTTTGGAAGATCCTGCGGTTTGATAACCCTCCTCATTATTCTTATCATTTTCCTTCTATTTTTTCGCAACTGTAAGTGGAAAATCTCTAAACATGTATCCATATGCATGGCAACGAAAACATTTTTAGGGTACATGCTCATATTCTAAGGGCTAAGTCTAGATTGAGTCATGATATTCTAGGTCTATTAACTCTGGAAGTAGTTGTGAAATATTCATATGAACACATGTCTGGGCATATTCTATGTGTCTGGTCCCTTTTATCTTTTCTGATATCTTGAAAAATTATTCAATGGAGTTTGCAATACTTTCAAGGATATCAAATTCCCATAATTCCTCTAGGGAAAATAGGTGAACCCACACTAGGGCTGCCATAAATTGTTCCTTTTCTAGGTTATAATGCTCCTCCCAGAAGTGCATGAACAACCCCATGTTCCACATAATGTAAGGCCTATTTCAAAAAAGTAAGTTGTGATCCATTAAATCTACAAAGAGCACTATGAAACAATCCTTCACTCTTAGCTAGAGCTCAATAGGCCCATTCGGGTTTAACATGCTTCGATCCATTGTAGTATTTACACTTCCTTTTCCCAAATACCCATAAATTATCACATGAGTGCATGATCTTTCATGAATTTCCTGGTCTTTTCCAGACAATTATTTTGGATTGTGAATGTTGGATTTTGCATGGCTATGGGAAGGCACTAGTCTTGCATCCTTTCCTATGATTGTTTCCCCATCAAGGGAACCTCTTAGTTTTCATTTCCTCCATTGATTGAATTTCAAGATCCTCTAACACCCTTACCTACTGCATTGACTGCAATGTTGTATGAGGAGCCCCCCACCCTTGAGGGGCCACATATTAGGTGAAAAATACAAAGGATGGGTAATGAAAGCATGGCCGTGTGACCCGGGGTTGGTCACTAATTCTACTCTTGCATGCATGCCTTCAAAATATGCACACACCTTGCATCATTTGAAACCCTCATTGTGAAACCATTCTATTCTATAAGGTAAATTTTACAGTTGAATTCAAAACTATGATTTAAATAAATCTATTGGAATGCTCAAAATCACAATTTTCACAATGGGAATTGAAATTAAAAAAACAAAGGAGTTGTCAACCGAACAAGAACTGTACCAACAAGAACTGTACCAAGTTCTCATTTATCTCGAGGTTGCATCAAATGATGATTTTATGGCAATTTTGGAAATGATTGATGCTGCATCATCATTTTTTTGAAAGACTTGCAGTTTAAATTTTCTTACCTATTAAGTATGAACATTTTTTTAAGATGTTGGGATTTTCACGTGAATTTTGAAGTACCATTAACTTTTTATTTTTTTGGGAGCGATCATGGATTCTTTTCACACTTCACATTTTCTTATGCATTAAGTCTAGATATTTTGTTGACTTTGAAAAGTGTTGATATAATATCAAAATTTAATTTGGGGAGCACATTTTGTACACTTGAAATTATGTCTTATATGTATCCTTTTTTAATTTTGTTTATTTAAAAATTTCAAAAACAAAAAGATAAAATAGAAAATAGAATACTAAATTTTTTAAGATAAAAATAAAAATTGAAAACAAAATTCAACTAAACCCCAAGGAAATTAAAAATTTAAAATTAAAAACAAAAACTAAAAGATAAAAACTTTGAGACAAAATGTTTCAAATAAAAAGGAAAATTCAGGTAAATTAGAGTAAAAACTAAATAAAATGTTATAAAAAGATGAAAGAGAACATTATTTTAGAAAAATAAAAAATATTAAAACCTAGGAAGTTTTAAATAATTATATTTCTTTTTATAAAATAAAAGAAGGGTAAATCGTTTTAAAAATTGGAGAGAAATATATGTAATTTTTTTTTACTAAGAATTAAAAATTGAAACAAATTAAAATAGTGTGGATCTATTTAGCGTTGTATCTACAAAAAACCATGAGAGATTAAATATGTGAAGTTGTAAATATCGTTTTAAGTGATTTTTTTAAAAAAGATTTGCAGCTCAAGGAATTTCATTATGATTCCACTCACTTATTCTTAGATGTGGAGTTATATGGATCTATCTTATGTTGGTTTTCAGAATTATACTAAGAAGATATTCAAACTATAATCTTTTTTTTTCTACTTATTATTTCTATAATATATATGCAATTGGCATTTAAATGTTTTTATTTATGATTCAAATTTTACACATAAAAATTTCAATAAATAACAGTGATACTTGAAGATAGAAAACATATATTCATAGGATATAATTTTTCTCTCCAATGGCATTTATTAATTATTTTTATTACTAATATCCTTTCTCTCTTTATATATAAACACACACATACATAATTTATGGATACCATTACAATATCCATGCATGGTTTTTAATATTTTCTCAATGTTTTTTTTCCTTCTATTAAAATAATAATCTTTTTTTTTTTTAAATAAATCATAATTGGGTAAATTGCTTATTTACCATCATATACATCCCACCATACTATAAGCAAGAATTTTTTGGAGAGAAGGTGGATAGGAATAAAATGTAAACATATATGTTAATGATTACTTTCCACCATTATTTATGTTATGCTCAACACTTATCTGCAAGTAAAACTATAAATGTCTAGATTTACTAGTGATTCCCAGCCACCAAAATTGATGTAAGTCCAATCAATTTATCCACTTCAACTAACTATGAATTCATTAGTTATTACCAAAGAAACACCATAGGATTTTATTTGTTTACTCACTTCTATTAATTGAACATTCACAAATATATGTTATGATTTTTTTATGCAAATTTTTCCAAAGCACATGTGGCTAGGACAGTGCACTACAACACTTTTGGTATGGATTTGAATAATTTTACTTATGTTGATAGTATAATATCACTAGTTATTAACATATTTTCTTTTTAAATATTACATGTAAATTGAAGGCAAAATGAAATACTTAGAATCAAATATCAATAATATTATTTTCTCTCAACTCCATTTTAAGAAATAAAGAAAGTATATATCTACTTCATACTAAACATTAATTTTTGTCAACTTTTCACTACCTTATTTATTAATATAAATTTGGTGTAAAATTAAGGTAAATTTGGTGTCTTTTATTTATAACCAACATTATTTTTCTTCTTATTAATATTTTTTATGCTTTAATCTCAGTATTATTTTATTATTTGTAAATGCAACATTACTTGACATCTCTCCTATACAAAGGTTGCATAGTGTCTCTCAACCAAAAAAAAGAAAAAAGGAAAAATGTTAACATAATTAAAAAAAATTGAAAGAAATTACACATCGATTTGTAAGAAAACTTTTAAAAGAAAAAACAAATTATGTCACAATATTTTTAAAAATTAAAGAAAAAAATAGAAAAATAAAGTTACATTAAAATAAAAATTTTGAAACATTTAAAAATGTGAAATTGAACCAAAATAATAAAAAAAAAAATTAGCATCATTGATTTAAAAAATAAATTGGGTGAATTCTTAATTCCGTAAAGCACTTTTATGAAAATCATAAGAAGCATAAGGTTCCCGCTACCTTTAGACCTCTTAATACTATGTGTGGCTCCCTCCTATCGATCCGAAAGACATGAAGGGCCTCTATGTTATTCCATGTTCTTGTGGGACACCATATATTGGTGAGACCGGTCCATCTATTAATCAAAGGATTAACGAGCATAGGCATGGAAGACCCAAGTCCTCGGCCCTTGAAGAGCATGGCGAGAAGACTAAACATCATGTTTGTATTGAAGAGGTGCGCCTCATTGCAAAGGTTGGGCACTTTCACCATCGGAAGTTTAGAGACGCCCTGGACATTGAAAAAAGGCCTGAAAATCTTAATAGGGATGACGGCTTGAAGTTTAGCTGTTGTTGGATCCTTCCTAGCCACCTCATTCCTTCTTTTCTTGGGTTTCCTGATTCGTTTACCCTCCTTTTTCTGGTGGGTTTCTATAGCCTTTTTTTTTATTTGTTGCCCCTTTCCTAGATAGTGGGCTTTCCTTTTGTGGGGGTATAACGTTAGTTTTCTGATCTAGCATAAGAGCCTGTAGCTTTTTCTGTTCTTCTGATTCTTTCATTATGAAATTTTTGTGTAGTTTGATTAAAGGGTCTAGAGTCTCTATGAAAAATTGAAGCTTTACCTTTTTATTCTCATAGTAAATCTCCTCCTGCAAAGGGTTAACTCTAGTATGATTAAGATTTTTACATATTAAGAAAATATATATGAATAGGATTTAATTAGATTAAAGTATATGAATTAAATTAATAATAATAAAGATCACCATTAAAAAATTTATTTTATAAAATTTATTTAATATAACATAAGGTATACAAATTAAAATAATAATATTTATTTTATAATATATATAATATTATATAATATTTTATAATATATATATATATATAATATATATATATAATTAAATTAAATCTAAACTAACATGATTTATTTATATATTTTTTGTTTACCTAATTTAACTTTTCCATAAAATAATTAATTTATATTTATTAAAAATATATAAATGATTTTAAATAAAATATGTTTTAAAATTATATTATTGTTTAATTTGTAATTATGTAATTAGTAATTATATTATATATATAATATATATATATATATATATAATTTATTAAATTAATTATTAATATTTTTTAAACTAACAATGAATTTATTTTTACTAATTTAAATTAATTATTGAATTAATTAATATTATTAAAATATTAATAATATTAAATTAATTTTGATCTCGGTCCTTTAGTCAAATCTAGTCGTTAAATTAGTCGTTGGATCTCTGCTCAGACTATTTAACATGCTACGCTGGATCTGTTTCTTCAACTTGTCCTGACGATGAACCACACTGGTTGGTTCGAAACGCGTCGACAAATGGTTTTTTATGTGATTTTGCCGAAATTATTCTCTTAACAAGATGTAAAACTATTGTCCAAAAGACCCGATGGATAAAATGGTCCCTAGGATGATAAAAACAATACAAACAGTCAAATTCGAGGTTAAAAATATATAAAATTTGGTTCTTCCAAAATATGAATTTCCATATATTCTAGAACCATATGCATTTAATGAAGTATGTGTAGGAATTTTGATGTAGAATCATTCCAACAGGGTATAAGTTTGTTGATATGTATGATGATGCTTCAACACCACTGAACCTAAATCTACATCATCCCATAAATATATTTTACAGGTAAAGGATGGCATGTTTCTTAGACTAGTCAAGTTCATTGCAAGGATACATAACACATACGGTAGGAATGTTGAGAAAGAAAAGGTTGCTCCAACAAGAAAATAAAAGGATATTGATATGGAGTCTATTTTATATGGGTTTTATTTTTAAGTTGAATATAATAAAGAGAAATATAAGTGTTTTGCATAATTATTCACAAGAGAAGCCATCCTAGAAGAAATTAAAATGTTTAGGTGTCCATTTTCGTCAATGAAAACACCCCCCACTCGAGAATGGTTGCAATGGGTCCTATTATGTAAATAGTGTTATACGTCATTTTGTTTTCATTGTTATGTAGATATTATTAAGGATATTCTAATGTATGAATGAAATCTCTAGGATTGGATTGATAATACCCATATCATTAAACGTAATATGATGTATTTTATTGAGTATCTCAAAATGTATGAAGGAGCCATTAGGTTTTCACCATTGTAGTACAAAGGTATATATATTAGTATGAGCTATGTCTAAGTCAATGTTAATTGTATTGGATATCATCAACACATAGTGTGTCTCCCCAAGGGGAAATTTTATTTAGACCTCACATTATTTGGTGTAGGAGCCCCATTTAGAGTATTGACCCATCCAACATAACTTAAAGGTTTGCCTTAGTTTCAATAAAAAACATAAGATTATATACACAAAAGTTAATAAGAAATTAAGTTGACACTATGTGGCGCTAATTGCAATCTGTAAAAGGAAACCTTCAAAGTAGGGAGATAAGAGTGAGTTTCTAAAAGGAAGTAGTAATACCATCCCAAAAGAAGCACGCGAGAGGAACAAACGATTTGTTATTAGTTCAAAATATAATAATGATCCATGGAAATAAACAAAACACATATTCAATAATATATGTACCATAGCCAATTAGGTAGTTCAATTTTCTTAGCACATATGAATATAACATATACCATAAACATCCAAAGAACAGTTCCAACACGTCTGCGATACATGCATGAAATTATATTTTCTTAATGAGCTTCAATATTAGGTGAAAGGTCGAAGTACACATTTACAATGATGAGGCACTAGCTCCAATATTGGAATGTTGATTTACTTTGTGTTTCTCCAAAGAATAGTTTCCTCTCTTTTGCCAAGTTGGAGAAGGCAAGGCTAGTCCTCGAAAGCCTAATCCTCCAAAATAACTTTGCTTGAGTTATGAGGTTTCTTTCATAACAAGAGGAATGACATTTAATATACTCAAGACCCTTGGACTACCCCCATAACTCTTAGAATTTTAATATGTCCTCTGGACTTCTCTAAATGACTTTTGGACTTCACCCACACACTGTTTTGTACATATATGACTATTTGGATTTTAAAATTCCATATATGATTCTTTGACTTCCACACATTACATTTTTGTCCTTTTCCACAAAATACAACATTAGATTACACATGATGATTTGACATGACAGATGGACACATATGACCTAGTGATAACACTTGTACAAGTTACAAATTGACAATGATAGCATGGAGCTCGTGATGAGGTGCCAATGCTAAGTTGTTCTCTTTGTTACTTTGTCTTTCACATTCATTAAAAATGTTTTCAATAGTTCATATTTATGAAAGATCCTCTTTGTTGATTATCTTGACCATCCAAAAGGTCTTGGATCAATATTGGACTCTACCAAGTCATCATGCAATGTCTTCTTTCTCTCATAGTCTAGGATTTGCTTCAAGTATTCATGATAGTTTTCCTTTGTTTTTACTCTATGCAAGTTATTATTTGTGTGTTTCCCATGCTATCTTCCTGGAGAATCTCCTTATCATGCTATGAAAGTGATCTTTGGAATGAAGATCATTCAGAAAAGTAAAAATGAGTCTTCAAATCGCCTATTGTATCTCTACCTAACTCATGGAATGAACTTCTTCTTATAGGTTTGTTGAAGGATTTAAGGAAGGAGGCTTTATAAGGAAGGTGTAGTTGAATTCAACAATTACGTAGGAAGGCACCACTCGTAACTTTTATTACACTATGAATTGTAAATAGGGGCTCTCTTTGGTCCAATGCATTGGGGAAGATCAAGCGATAAGGTGATTGGCTTGTTCGTAACCACTACATCATACACCAAAAGGAAAGGTAGGAAGGCTATGCTAGTGTAGTTTGACTAGTCAGTTGTTGAGAGGAGGCCTCCTGTAGCCTTATTACTCTTCCATGAACTGTGAGAAGGATGATTAAAAAAGGTTTACCTCAGAGAGGAAGAGGAAGTAACAAGGGTGGAGGCTTAGGGCTTTATGTTTCCCTATGTGCTAAAAGTAAAAGGAAGCCTTAAGGAAAACACAAGTTTCCTCAACAAGGGCTCATTGTCTACCAAGATTATGCCATGCCTTATGAGAGGAGAGAAAAGAGAACGGGTGAGAATAGAGAGGGAAAAAAGTGATCAATGGAGGAAAAAATCAGCTTTATTACTATACCATGTGTGAGGAGGAAGGCACGTCTTGGAAGACAAGTCATTTTTTGTCAACAAGGGATCAATATTCATTTGGAATGCACTTATCCTCTTATGTTAACATAATCTTGCCCAAGAACGTTTGGTTGTTCATCTAGAATGAATTTTTTATCGAGGGGAGGCATAGAACGAAAATCAGTTTACCTTGGAGGGTTTTCCCTGCACTGTGAGGATAGTAGGGAATTTTCATTACATAATTTAATTTTATAAGGGGGTGGAAGGAGTTGTTATTGTCATCTAGAAGTGATCTATGTTCCATTCAAGGCAGGTATGATCAAAACTTGGTACATTGAGTCAATATGAGCCACCATGGTTAGGTGACCATCCTTGGAAGGTTATTAATGTGGGTTAATTTGACGTGGTCTCGAGAAAATTTAATGAAAAATTATTGGTGATAAAAGTTTCACCATTAAGGCTCATTAATAGATTGAGTGCAATAACTAGTAAGAGGGTTATTTCATTTGCAACGTGCACTAGCTAGAAAGACCAAGAAACAGTCCAAAATGTCTAAGTGTGAGAAGTTCTAGAGAGTATGAGAGGGAAATGCATATGAACATGACTCAAATATGGATCACATACATGAAATCCATGAATACAAGTTAGGAGAATATGCAATTCTCATGAATAATATTAATTCCTTGACATGATAGAAAAGAAACATTTATTTCTAAGTGTCACAATTCAAACAACACATTACAAGACTCATAACACATGTTGTGACATATGTATTGATTTTTATCAAATGGTACGCTAACTTGTACTGATGTGTCTAACATGTATTCTTGTGATATGTAAGGCCATCTAGTGTACAAGAGCATCCCATAACTATATTTATTGATAGTGAGAAAACATTATGTTAAGTTGTAATAATGTGTTTAACATGTATTATTGTGATATATTAGGCCATGTAGTGTAAAAGACTTTGCCATAACTATCTCTAGTGATGTGAAAAGTTTACAAGAGTGTAAACAAACAAAAATTACACCTGCATTTGTAAGAAAAAAATGAAAATTACAGTTGCAAATATGAATGACATGGAATGAGACACATGATACAATGAAGATATCATGAAAGTGACACTTCTGAAAGTAAGGGTGCGCAATAGCGAGAGTTGAGAAAACTCACTAAAATAGATGTACAACCGCAATCTATGTGAGGGTGGTTGTTAATAGAAAATGCACACTTACTACTAAAATGACTTGAAAATTGCATAGGGAATATCTTAATGGATTGTGTTATTCTTTCTCAAGCATGTACAAAGGAAGTGCACTTACTAATTCACCAAAGATTGAACATATGTAAGAAACTTGCTTTGGTAGTTAGAAACTAGGAAGAAGACTTGAAAATTAGCACACATCAATCGAAAGTGAGGTGACCATAGAAAAAATATTGTAAAATCCTGAGTAGGGTACAAAATTCAAGTGTATGAAAATTTTTGAAGGGTGTTGATCATAGAGTCAATATTTCACGACACATTGGTAGAACCCTAGCTTCTTTGCTAAGGTTTTACCTTTAACTCCAAGGTCTCATTCCTTCATGAAGTATTAATTCACCATGTGGGTCACCTTATATGTGCTACTTATCCTAGTTAAAGATATAGTTTATCCTGTTCCTTGTTGGGCACGAAACACATCAACATACAATAGTCATACCTTCAATGTTTTAATAGGTGGCAAAGGATAATAGGTATAACAATATTTTAAGAGCATTCCCCATTATTTCTCCACTACAGACGAGCCAAAAATATACCCTAACAAAGTCACCTCAAGGAACCATAAGCATTTCTTTTCTACTAGGAGAGGTTGGCTCCTTGTTTAAGGGATTCGACAGTTTCACTTTCTTAAACTAATCAATAAAGTATCCCGTGTCATTCCTCCTATAACTGTGATAACGATGACAATCATGATACCTATCAGAACTAGAACCATAATAGTACCTCTCTCCATCACCTCTAATATCTAGAGTATCCAAGAATCTGCCAACTCTAATTGTGTCATCTATACCTGACCTGTGACAACCATGAGACCTACTTCCATATGCCCCATTCATTTTGTTCTCCTACTCATGGCTGATTTAGAGTGGCCCATGTCACTGCATTTATGACAAATTGTAAAGTATCATCGCATTTATTATGTCATTATCTTCTTTACAATTCCTTATTTCTTCCTTCAAACTCCCCAATGTGTCTAATAATTCCTGAGTATAACTTGGGGAGGATATCTCATCTCCAATACCAACCGAATTAGCACAATACATGTGTAAACATAATCATAGCAACATGTAGATATCATGCTAGCCATAATACAATAATCAATGCATGACCATATTAACCACTCATCATGACCTCTTGCATGACAACTAAACCCATATCAATCTATGCATAACAACATATGTATGACACTCACATATACACATTAGATACAAACACTAACATGAATATCGAGTGCGTAACAGACATAAACTCATGATAAACACATCCAACAAAAACACTATTAACTTTTCACATGGAAACACCGCTACAACCATAAACAAAACCATGCATACAAAACCAATATATGTACCAAAACTGATGCAGGGTTACCCCTGCTTAACACCAACAATATGCATATAAATTCATCCACTCATTAGTCCCACGTATTAACTCTCAAAGGAGACAAATCATCAACCTCGAATGGTTAAGGCCCTCATTTATCAATTCCTTTATATCAGAACTAAATTAACCTGCTTAAACCTCCTATCAAGTCTTTAAGCCACCTCATAACCTTCATTATCTCTTTAACCACTTATATATGTAGCCTTCCCTCGACATTATTTTCCTTATAAAACTATTTACGAAGGAAAACATATGCAAGCATACATTTTTTGCCTTTATACGACCTTTGCACACATACTGAGGTTCTACCTTTATCACAATCAAATATTGGCTCATCCATGGTCACACTACATATACGCCTTCATCAACCCTCCAACTCCAATATCTTACTATGAGCACATTTAAATCACACCTTTGCACTAAACCCTTGGCACAACACTTTATAGAAATACAAAGGAAATACATTGAAATCCTGACCCGAACACATATGGTCGGACCTCAAGGTTTATAAGCCTCCATCTATATTTATCGTTGAGTCCTCCCTTCCATATCAAAACTTTCATTGCACTATTCCTCCTCCGATCTATGGTCACCAAAGCCTCCGTTCAAATCTTGACCATCTGTTGTATCTTGCGATCTAATAGTTGACATTACTTCCGACTGTTTAAACTTGCATACCTATTTTCCACGGTTGATCTACACCCAATAGATCCAACAAATGTCATTGATATTGGGTAGATAATGAGCGCAAGGATTAACCACCCCATAAAGTGGTTTCCTCTCTCCTCTCCTTGCCGTGCATCATTTGATCAGTGGAATCAGTGCTTGTCCTTCAATATCACTTACGGTTTTGAGGCTACTCAAAATCCACTTTCATTGTTACAAAACCCGCCTTCCTTCATTAAAGTTTCTCGATGTGATATTTTAACACTACCTCATATGACATGATCTGGACCATTGATCTATAAGATCCAATGGTTGTTGTGTACGAACACTTCACTTCTCTCTTCCTCCATTTTTACCTGGTTTAACGATATTTATCAGTGTTTGTTATGGTTACGGGCTTTTCCTCCAAGGGTTCAACTTTTCACTCTTCCGCTACTCAACTCCTCGTGGGCTCTGATCATTGTGAATTCTTCACATCACAGTCTCTACAGAGCTTACTCTGTTCATCAACTGGATTCAATGACCCATTTATGATTCCTCTAAATCATTCCACTCCCTCTCTGTGTCCTTCAAAATTGTACCTGCAAACCTATTACAAAACCTATGAATTCATAAGCCATTCATTCATGAAAAACTCATTCCACACATTGATGTAGTCAATAAAGGTTTTTTGAACTAATCCTGGTTCGACTCCTAAACCTATTGAACTGACACCTAAATCCTCTCTGTCCTCTATGTCCACTTCTAATCTCCATTTAATTCCTAAGAGCTCTCCTTAGTTCCTCGAATCATGGGACTATCTTAAGAGTCGTAATTGACTTTTAACTCTTTTTCCATTAATAAGCAGTCATGTTCTCATTTATTTGAGAGAATTTACAACTTCCTCTCATTATCTAACTAATTCCTATTCTATGTACTCGAAATCCTAATATTACATTAATTCATCACTTAGAAATCTAACTTCCTAAAATACATGACCCCTATGTCTACTTAATTACAATGATTTTATCTTCGGTTGAATGCCCCTACATAGAAAATAATGATAAAACATATGCAACCTACACGAATGCATGATGAAAGCACCACCCATCTACCCCAAGGGGTGTACCATGCTCCGATACCACTCTATAATACTCTCCTCCCACATCTACCTAAATGACTGACAAACCAAGGTAAACTTGTGAGGAGAGGATACTATGATCTAATTCAACCTCCTTGGTCACCTTAAGGAAGTTGAACCAAAAAAAAAAGAACCAAACAAAACCTCTAGGAGTTATCCCACCTTTATAGGTGACCAGCCCATGAGGAAACTCAGTCCACAAGACTAATTCATCAAGCCCTCCAAGGGAATGAGGGCTCTAGTCACTCCCATGAACCTGCATGAGTGAGAATGTAGCCTTATTTTCTAGTGATATTCCACTGACTGCAATATTTAAGGGTAAATTACAAGGCAAGGACCTAGTCACTACCCAAAACATCAAGGAATTAAGAGAAATGAAAAGAACATAAAGACAATGATGCCAATGAGAATTCTTTAACAAGGACTTGACTGGACCCCTGCTAGCCATGGCAGAAATTTCGTCAAACATGTCATAAATATGAATCCTATAGGTCATAATAGCATATCTGAGCATAGGGGTCTTATACTTATCTGAGAATTGCTAAGAAGCATTGGTGCCTTATGACATCAGATGCATTATGATCTTTTAGGTCATAGTTTCATTGCTCATTCATTTACAAATAAAAACATGATGAGAACCATAAATTTTCAGTATCATAAAACAAATTCATAAGCAACATAGAAACAACAGAAACAATCAAGATAAAATAGGCAAAAATGAAACATATAATCCAATACATTTACTCACAAAATACCAAGCAAATAAACTCTTTTCAATGAATGAAAATCCAACCCGGTATGGGACTACCACATTCCATATGATTGTAGATTAGCTAGAAGAACATATCAAGAAGAAAAAGATTCAAGCAATGAAATATCACATCGAGCATCAACAACAAGTTCTCCAAATTTTAAAGGATAACGTCACTTTGGCGCAGAATCAACATCGGAGTGAACGAAATTTAGATGTAGGTGATTGGCTATTTTTATGGCTACATCTCAAGCAAAATGAGAGGGAAACATTAGAAATTATACATGCACTTAATAAATGACAACCTTACATAATGGGAAGATGCCTGAAGGTAAAAATCAATCATGATATCCTTAGATACTTTTTAGAACAAATATTATCCTTAGAAGAACAAAAAAAATGTGTCACAAATATGTTGGGATATGATTTTGAAACCATCTACAAAAAAGGGAAGCAAAATGTTGATGCAGATGCACTCTGAAGAAAGGATGAGGATGTGAAAGCATCATTTTGTGCTATTTCTATTATCCAACTAAATTCGATAAACAAAGAAAGCGACGAATGGAAGAAGGATGAAGAAGTGCGGCCACTTATTCAAAAGTTGCAAAAGATCCTAGTTCAAACAATATTGTTGGAACTTGATGAGGAAGGAGAAATCATATTGGAACCTGGAGCAGTCATGTTAGCCTCCTGCCGCAGCAGGTTATTCATATTTCATGATTGACATTTTACAGGCCAAATATGTCATACTTTGAATGCTGCAATGCTCCATATTTGCTAAACAAGTAAGCAAGCAAAGCTGGCTACTCAGAGTTCATCCAAGGGGAGGTCCAAATGGTTTAATCTTGGTAAGTTTTAATAGATAGAGAAACAAAGGAGCCCAATTGCTTAATTTGGTCCCTTGAAAGAAATAAGGGTAGATCTGTATAGGAGGGCAGTCAAAAGAAAAAGAGCACAATGTGGGTTTGCTAATTCTAGTGCATTCAAATTCAAGTGAAGGAAAATGCTAGGCTGGGTAGATAGTATCGATGCAGAAGTAAAAATGGTGTTACCATATGGTTTATCAGAAGAAGGACCTATAGCACATTTAAGTTTGCACCTTGGCAGTTGGTTGGCAGTACAACAAGGAAATATGACTAACTTCCTTTTCCTTTTTCCCCCATGAAATCATCTAACTAACATTCCTCTAAAAATCTTGAGATCTGCTCAAGTAATCCAGTTTCACTTCATTCCTTACTTGAAACAAGCTGACAATTTAGTTGACTTGGTGAAAAGAAGCCACATTTTTTGTGTAAATATCAATCTCTATCTAAACCATTCATTCCCTTATCCTTAAGGTTCTAATTTATAAACTCAGCATTCCCAGACCCTTGCCATGTCTCACAATTCATATTAACATCTAATTTCTATTATGTAGCCCCTTACAACCATGTTCCCTACCCCTACTCTAAAGGAGACTATATACAACACCCTATAAATACTAAATATCCCACTCCTTGGCAATTATAGCCAAATAAACCATAGTCGGGAAAATAGTAGGTCTATCTGGGGCCCATTGTTAGTCCCTCCGTGTCAACCCTGGATTTGTTTGACTTTTGGTCGAATAAATAACCTTCTAACCCTTCTCCGCTCCCTTTTGGGTTTTATCAATATCTTATTGATAAATAACCGAAGCCCGAACATTTCATTAAAACCTGAACCTAAGCTTAAAAACCACCCGTGGCCGCGATTATTTCATAAGTTAACGCGCGCGCATTTGTTTTAAACTCCGAGCCTTTCCCCCTCCCGCCTGCCCTCGGATCTGCTTTTCCAGATCCAACGGCCCTCATGCATGTTGGGCTCTCCCTCGCGACAGTCCTTTAGCGCCCGATGTCTGACGGTTTTACCGTCATACACCGGGATGCGTGGCGTTTTTCGATTGCATTGGGCCGCCCCTGACAAATACCGCCTCCGTACCCAAGGCGGTCTGATGCATTATAAAACCACTTTCCCTTTCGCCCATGTGTCGCTGCCATGTCAGCTGCCACGTCATTTTTCCATACTCACTACCTGACAAAATTACATCATGATGACGTCATCCTCAGAAAATGCCAAAAAGTTCCAAAAACGCCAAAATTCTCGAAAGTAAGTTAAAAGTCGTGAAAACGACCATTTTAGGGCATTTCTGTTTTTTATCACCAATGCAACGCGCATGCGATTTTTACACTCCCAAGACTTCAGCAGCCAGCCAACCTGCAAATTTGGCTCCATAGTTCGTCTCGACCACTCAGTTCGTCTCGACCACTCAGTTCATCCTGACAAGTGCCTCTCGCGCCCTCATAACAGGTATTTACTCATCATTTACCTAAAAATCTTGTTTTAATGTTTCTCTGCTCCGAATTCCAAATAAAGCTGGTTTTTAGCTCGTAAAATTGTTCCCGCCAGCCACCCATTACTCTGCACCTATCGTATGAGCTGGTCATTCTCCACGGATTGAAACCCTGAGCCAATATCTCCGGTGAAAGGATTACGCCTCCCCTATGTTTGCTCATGGTCGCCCACGAAGTACTAAAATTTGTGTTTTTCAGCTGAGCGACCCAACTATATTGTGCTTCACTCATTTAGCCTCTGTTCTTAAAAGAAAAGCCAAAGTTTCTTCTCCTATCCATGAACTGGGGTTTCCCGGGCTAAATTCAGTGCTCCTCCCATCCGCATCACGTTCACTGCCCACTAGGTCTCTGCTTTTGACCTGTCCTGGTTAAAGCACTTAGCTAGGAGTACTGTCACTTTTCTGCGTCCCATAAATTCTGTGTTGTGTCACCAATCCCAAAGCCAATTACTAGCTCGGCTTATTGTACTATTTGCAGAACCTCAAATCCCGCCTTGAGTTTTTATCTGTACTCTATTCCATTCCATCAAAGCCATACACGACATGGAGGTCCCGATTGCCCTGAATATTGCTCCTTTGAATGCCCCACACATGAATTTGGACTGGATACCTCTAGCTGACAGAGATTTCAAGATTGAGGATATGAGGGGACTTGAATCCCACCTCTTGATTGTTTTCCAATTCAAGAACAATTATAAAAATGATGTTGATCCCCTGGGAATTGGGCAATCCAGTATGCCTATCTATTATCTCCCAGAAGTCAATGTGCTGCCTGATTTTATTCATCTCTGTCATTCTCGCTATGAGCCTACTTTGAGTGTAATCGTCAGCCCATATGGGTCAGTACTATTCCATATCACTCCTCAATCCATCAATCAAATGCTGAATTATGATCCTCCTCAGTCCTTGGTTCCCCTCACCCTAAAAAATCTGATTGATAGTGGTCCAAGGCTTTCCAAAGCGGAGATACTAAGAGTTAATCAACTGTCATGATACCAAGATATCATAATGACCATCCTCCACCGTATCATCAGGCTTCGTTCAATGAGATAGGCAGACTCATGGTGGATATGACTTCTTACATATTAGGATGTAAGACAGGGGAGTTCATAGATGAGACAGTGTTCCAATTATTGGCCATATTTATTTCAGGGCAGCCCCTGCCATCATGTATGACTATGCCACATCCATAGCCAACAAAATGCACGAGCAATTCATGATGATGGACAGGGAAAGGGTCTTCAAATACACTTCTGACATCTATCACCTATTGCTTTTTTATCACCCTAATAGTTTCAAAATCCCTCTCAGGAAATTTGATTCAAAGAAAGAAAGGAGATTTGTAGTCTTCTGGACTTCAGTCTTACATAGGGTCCAACATTCTCTCTATACATATTGTGAGTTCATTGACCTCATCATTTACCCAGCTACCTGCTTGTTATTGGAGACCCCTCCTCCCAGACTTACTGCCGAAATGCAAAGGGTTTTGCATCTTTCCAAAGAGTACAACATTGGTGATTGGTACTTTTACCAAAACCATACAGTTATCAAAATTTGTGGGAGTGAGTTTCCTCCCTATAGGCTACCAAGATACGTTCCCATGAGGCTTTTTGCTTTATAATATTTCAGGCAGTTTAGTCATGGAGACTTAGTTCACTTCCATGGAAAAAATAAGAAAGCACAGTTGAAAATCAGAACTCAACTAGGTCCCTTTGTTTCCAACAAAAGGGAAGAAGCCTGGAAGGATGCAGATAGAATGTTGAGAGAAGAGATTCTATTGAAACAAAGCTTCTATTGGTCACCATATGACCCCGAACAATTCATAAGCTTTAGGAGGATAAAAAATAAGCTCTCAGGCTATGTGCACAAGCCAATCCCTCATATAGAGCAATATGCAAATTCACC
>APFE030520133.1:2872-15861 GCA_000404065.3 Pinus taeda
AAGAGAAATATGGCTGTAGCTGAGCCAAATCTGCTGCTGCTAAAATCTCTTTCTCTTGCTGCTGAAATCTCTTTCTCCTGCTGCTGAAATCTACTTTGCTCACTGCTCAAAACACCCTAGCTGAAACAACTGCCAGTCTCCAAGAGAAACGACTTGCTGAATAGTGTGATGAGAGAATGAGACAAACTTCTCTTTTATAAGTTTAGACAGACTTCTAGAACTCACTAGATAACCTAAAAAAAAATTAAAAACAAATTTAACAAAAAAAATAAATAAATAAACACAAGTTTTTTGGGAAACGTGGGCTGTACGGCCGTGAAATGCGTTTCCGGCCGTACTAGCCACGTTTCCGTTTCGAGAAACGTGGCAGTACGGCCGGAAACGCGTTTCACAGCCGTACCAAACGTGTTTCCGCATTTCGCCCCCGTTTCCGTACAGAAATGCACCTTCCCCCCACGTTTCCTGCAACATAGATGAAATCCAATGAGGCCGGAACCACTCTCAAACATCCTGAGTTATTTCATGGTAATGTTAAAAATTTAAGTAAAAGGAAGAAAATGAAGATTAAGGAGAATGTCACTTTTACTTTAAGAATTTAACATTACCATGAAATTTGAATAGCATATCAATACTAGGAGAGGGGAATGGACCCCAAATAGCACTTAACCAATTTAGAAAACACCTTGGAGTCCCCAACAATCAGCTAAATTTTAAAAAGTTAAAAAAAAATTAGAAAAATCCCTTTTTTTTGGGTGACAGGCCAGATTTAATGACTCGGACGAGTAGATGTGGAAACGGCCGAGTTGGCCAAGTCAGCCATGACTCGACCGAGTCATTGAATGACTCGGCCTCCTGAACCGTTTCCTCCACCGAGTCATATTTCTAGGCAATGAAACGAATCAACTCGGCCGTTTCCGTTTCGAATCGGCCGAATTTTAAAACTATGGTCTGAGCCTCAATAGTGACACAAAAGGCGACCTAGAAGAATCACAATGCTTGGCATAATAAGACTTGTTTTGAGAAATCCAATTCAGTGGGACATAATCTCAGACTTTTGAAGTCCATCAATCTCGCAATTTGTGGAACGTTGAAAAGGATCAAGGTCTACATTCCTTGTGGAATAGGTGTCTAGCCCTATTAAAGAAAGTGAAAAAAAAACCTTTGTGCATATTCTATCGTTGAGCAAGCGTATTATCTCTGTCTCAAAAGGAAGCAGTGTAGATCAATTCTCATTAGAAGGAACACTTGAAGGAAGCAGTCTATAATAGTAAAAAGAGTTAATGTAGCACCTTGGAAGCCTCTACTACAGTCAAGAAAAAGCATCTAACATTTTGGGACCAGCTTGAAGTCCTCATCTAACTCAAGTAAGTATTGATATTACTCTTTATGTTTTAGTCATCTAACGATATGTCTTCAGTTTGTGAGAAAAAGCAACAAGCTCAATGGAACATTAACCTTTCAATCATGGAAGACTAAGGTATGTAATCTTGAGGTATGTATAGCATGTTTATTTGTTAAAAATCTAATATTTTAGGGTTTAGTTGTTTGTATGATCCTAGGGTTTCAAGTTCCCATTGTATCTAGGGATTGTAAACCCTAGATAGTACATATGAAAATACTCATCCTATTCACTTGTTCCCTCTTAGAAACCCTATCAAATAATGTCTAGGGTTTATAAATAATCCAAGATATATGGCAATCCTTGCCAAGAATGAATTTGAAAGATGTCTGGTATTGTACTAAAAAACCCTAGGAATTTATCTTCTAAAATTTAATGAAAACCCTAGATCATAGTCTTGTACTTGTATACTTTTGATGGTGCTTCTCAAGAAAAAGTTACATGTACATAAAAGAAATATTGATCGTATGCAAAAGAAAGCCCCTCAAGAAGAAGTTGTAACCTTCTCACAAAAGATAAGCATATCCTTAATTATTTTGATTCCTTTAGCTTTATTATTATTATCCTTTCTCTTGTATTTTTCTTTGAAGGAAAGCTTGCAGGTATATTCTAAAGGAAAGGATTGTGGCTAGATTTAGAGGGAGCCTTTCAATAAGGAAACCCTACAAGGTTTGTGAAAGGAGCAACTCAAGGTATGTTTAAGACCACATGATTTGTAGCTAGCCTTCTTCATATAAAAAGGTGCGATCATTTTGAAATTTGCTTTATATTATTAACTCTCTCATGTCTAGGATTTTGAATCATCAAGATTCCTATTTAGGGTTATTAAGCTTTGAAATAAATCAACCCTTATCATACTATCTCTCTTTTGTTCACTTTGGTAAAACCCTAACCTTTAGAATTCACCATAAAAACCCTAGTCTTTAGGGTTTGTTGATGATATCTAGAACATATGATAAAACCCTTGCTCTTTAGGGTTTGATGAATTAGAGTTTATGGCAAAACCATTATAATACATAATATAAGATCCTAGGAATGAAACCCTAGGTGTATACATTGTTGTATGATTGAAACCCTAACTTTGTTTAGTTGTTGTGTATCTAATATTAAGTTTTGATGATTATATCTAGGGTTTACGACAAAACCCTAGTAGAGATTGACGTAAGATTCTAGAGACCCTAAATGTAAAATGCTTTCGCTATGATTAATATAATTTATTAATATTCTAAAATATATAATTATATAACCATATGTAAAAATTAACTTAATTTTTACATCTCTTTCTTTATAACCCTTTTAACTTTATATTTTTTTTTAAATTTATATCATTGGTATTTGCTCATTAATTATGATGCATTAAGCAATATGCCTGTTGATGGGTGAAGTAACTTCTATTTGAAGGTGTGTCATGATATTCAACATTTATAGTTAATTTTAGAATATAAATACTAGTGCAATGCATGTGATACATCCATATGTAGCTATCATATGCATGCATCGTATGCATACTAATATTCTTGCGCTCTCTATATTAAAGATGGGTCATTACACTTCATCATGACAATGAGAATGATGGAAAGATAGAGTTGTAAGAATCTTGATGCCATTGAAGTTTACATTATTGATTAATAAATGACCTTGTTTCCATGTGAACTTAGAAGGAATGATACTCTGAAGGTTGAAGTTCTCTAATAATATGATAATGTGAAAGAGAGAGCCTATGTGGCTGAGTTATTGATGAATTTGGCCCTTAGTAGAGAAGAAGCTTGGATAAAGAAAGTGTATATCTCCCCAGTTAAGAGGGAGAGCATATTGTGACAGTTATAGTAAAGACCTTGACGAAAGAATAAGATCGGAGAAAGGCTAAAGAACTACAAATGGTTATTTGTGATTGATAAAGTTTTGAACAAGAATTGGATGTTTTGGAAGTGTTGAGGTTGAGTTTCCTGTTGTTGAAGAAGGAAGCTTTCGTCGAGATGTGCTTGGATATTGTGATGACCTAAGCAGCATCATAATAGTTGAAGACACCGCAGTTTCATGCTAGCATACAAGAACATATACATTGGAAGTTTGATATTGGTTGGGGTTGTGAAGCTACTAGATGCTTTAAAATAGTTGAACATGTAGTTGATGTGTGGATCTCTCCCTAAGAAGTTTTAAGTGTTTGACAAGCATGCTTGGATTGATGATTGAGAGGGAGAGATGAAGTACCACAAAACTGCATGTATTATGGTACTTAGGAGGACATCTTAGCCAGCCTTGATGATGTTTGGATCCCGGTGAGGGAGGGTATCATTGGTCTTGTGGAGCTTTGACCTTGTAGATGATACCTAGGTCCTTGAGGGTTGGTGTCTTGGCATGAAGGCTTAGATGGTATCTATATCCAATTGGGTTGATACCAGGTTGTAGCCTAATGGTACCTATAGTTGCAAGTTGCCTTGATGACACCTTAGTCCCTATTGGGAGGATACCTTGGCAGTAAGGGTATCCCTAGCATTGCCTATGTTGTTATACTCTTCTTGGAACATTTCAAATTGAGGTCAGCCTTGTACCTCTTGAACAATTATGAATACCTCCCTAGTTAAGAGGGAATATTGAGAAATGTAACTAGTATCGGTCTTCATAATTGTATTTGAGTCATGATGTAACGTATTTGTTAAAAGAAAGAAAAAGAAAAATTATTTATAATCATGGATTTCATGTTTTGTTTATTTTGTTTCTAGGTCAAAGCACCTATTGAGTGCTCTTAGGGTTTGTGTCATAAGTCTTAGTCCTTGCCATCATGTAATAGACCATTATTGGGCTTCTTATGTCAAGAAAGAATTATTAATTTTATGTAATTGGTCATGTAAACCCTCCTCCATCAAGTCGGCCTCATTAAGGAAGCTTCAACCACTATAAATAGAAGTGTTACTCGAACTATTTGGGCATCATTCAAGAATGACTTCAATCTGCAACTCTTAAAGGAAGAAAGAAGTGTGAATAACATAAAGAAGAGCCTATCCTATAGCAAGAAGTGAAGGGAAGCCTAGCGAAGAAGGAGAAGATCTGTAATTTGTCCTTTCCTATCATAGGTGTGGAAGGACTGAAGCACTACAAGGCCGAAGATTTTGTCTTGTCTTAAAGAAAGATTCTTAAGGGGTTGGCTTGATGGATGGAGAAGTCTATATTTTGATCAACGGGTCTAGGTTTTCTCATTTGATTTGATTCTAAAGAAGAGAAGAATTTATGGGTTTTCCCCTAGAAGAGAGTTTTAACTTTTACCCTAGTTGAGTGCCTACATTGTGTGTTCCTTGTTGTGTTTGTGATCTTCATTGTTTGGCATTTGTTTTGATGATAAGAATATAATAATTGCAAAGAAGAATTAATAAGAAACATCACAAGAAAGTGTCAAAGATAGTGAAATCAAATTAATAAAACCCATACTATGTTGCCCTAAAGATTTCTCAACATAGGGTCGAAGCCCTAGAAGGAGGACAAAATAAGGTTTGTTTGTTGTTCTATGAAAAGGCCGAAATTATGTTGAGGGTTGAAGCCCTAGAAGACTGTGACAAGGGAGCCGAGAGGGCCTCAATCTAACTGTAGGTGGGTCGAAAGGCCTCGGTGTGATACCAAGAGAGGTCAGAAACCTCAAGTTCGCGGCCAGGACGTGTGCGAGTTGTCTCAGGCCTATGCGAGGACAATGAGGCAACATTTAAGGGTTGTTATTCAGTGTTGAGGATTATTGAGTTAGTTGTTTAAGTCTGTTTGGTGAAGAACAATCAAACAGTTGGGTTTGAAGGCTAGAAAGTGCAGTTTATTGAGGACTAGCCTACTATGAACAGTTGAGTGTGCAGGGCTAATAAAAGGAGCTAGTTCCCTGCGAGAGAAGGTGGCAATGGACTGCTAGGACAGAGGACTAATGAGGCAGATTCTCTGTGGACAACAAGTCTGAAAGGGCTAGAAGAAAAGGAGCTCAACCAACAAGTAAGTTGTGTGATTTGTCTTTGATTTATTAGGCAATTTAAGGGTCTAAGGGAGTTAACCTCAAGCCCTAGTTGTACACTATGTATGCTACCATTGTATCAGGTTTCATAAAGGGCAATGATACCTGGTATGGGAGCCCTGTGAATGCTTATTGAAGGACTAATAAAACAAGTTTTGGGCTATCTATATCTTGTGTAATTTATTGTTTCACTGATGTTATATTTCCATTGTGCAAAGTTGTTTTGGTTGAACACTGCTAGTGTATTTGTGTGCTAAGTCTAGCCATAGATCAAACCTAGGGTGCAAGGAATTTCAACAGAATATCCCTACAGCATGAATGGGGTGATGGATGGTATTGTTCCATCAGTCATCAATCACTCTCCATAACGATTGTAGTATCTCAAACACTTCATCCCCCTTATTCTCATAATAGGTACGAATGGCTTCTTTGTCCCTATCCATGGCCTCACACAAGTAGCCCATTACGAGCTTATCTCCATCAACCAACCGAAGAAACCTTACCAAAGGTTCGAATGGCACACACCTCCTCCACTCCTGCCTAGAAGCTCTTTTGATATGAAACTAGTTTGTGTAGGCCTCTCCCTCTGGTTTACAGCTAAAAGATAAAGCACGCCGCTCTTGTGAAAGAAACATGGTCTTCAAATCCCACATAGAATTCAACATATACTGAAGAGATATGAACTAGTGGCAAACCGTATATATGGCAATATGCACCAACTCTTTGTTGTTGATGAATCTTCTCATCAAGCTAAGCACATATGAATGATTATATATAAATTTCATTATGCTCTTGGATGGTTCAACAATATCCCTCCCAAAAGGAATCTTCCCTATATCCTCTAACATCAAGTAAATACAATGTGTAGCACAAGGTATTCAAACCAAGTTTAGGTACCTCTCCATAAGCAACCTGCCAGTAGCAACATAATTTGCAGCATTGTGTGTTATGACTTGGACAACATTCTGTGGACCTACCTCCTAAATGAAGGTGTCCAACAACTCACATAATAAATGTACATCTTTAATACGTGCAGATGCATCAATAGATTTCATAAACATTGTCCCATTGGGACAACTAACCAAGAAGTTAAGAAGGGTCCTACCTTTCTGAGTAGTCCAACCATCCAACATCATAATGCATCCAGTGTGTTCCCATGATGCCTTAAATTCCTCCAATCTAGCAGTGCAACCAACCTCTTCATTTTGAAGAGTAGACCCTCTCAACTCCTCATAGGAAGGGGCTTTGTACCTCTAGCCAACAATAGTAATAGCATCAAACATAGGTTGGTATAATGGACTGGTCTTGGCAATGTTGAAAGTGTTAATTTTCCAATATTCTATGTTGTTACAATCACTTTAGCCCAATTATTTTCTACAATTAGCAATCACTTTCAAATCAATTTAATCTTTCTAGTAACAAATAGCAATTGTAGATAGAACAATAAATGCAATGACAGTAGGAGACAATCAAGAGCAATAACAAGAGACACTAAATTTGGTCAAAGACTAGGGGAAAGCCCCACAAGGGGGAAAACCCTTTCAAATTCTTCTTCTTATTAGATTGTAATAAAATGTTTAACAGAGAGATACAATGATTCAATTCATCAACAACAAAGTCAAAACCAACTCTTTGACCATCCAAGAGATCAACCAACCAATATTCAATAGATGAGCCTCAAAGTCAAATCTGGTCAACAAGTCAAAGTTTGCAATTCTGTTAAAGTCAATAGTAGTCAAAGATGCCCTCACCGGTCCACAAGTCAATGGTCAAACACCTCCAAAAGAGCTCAATCAACTACCCAAAAATGCAACCTTAATAGCTAGTCAAAATGAAGTCAAAACAGTCCCAAACAACTTGATCAAATTTAGTCAACAAAGAGAGAAAGTCCTTGGTCAAACTGTAGTCAAAGTTCATCGTCAACATGAGTCAAATTGCTTAGAAAATCTCGGTCTTTGCGCCAAAAAATGTGGCCTCCATAAACAGTCCAAGATTCTAAGTCAAACAAAGTCAAACTATGCTCAAACTCCAAGAAATTGACATTGGTCAAAGGTTGATCACAGAAAGTCAACGCAAAAAAACAGAAAACACTTCTTTCATTCACATGTGTGAGAAGATGACCTTGCAATTTCAGATGTATGAAGTTATGAACCAAACAAGAGAGGAGAGAGAGATGTGTGATGAGTGTCCAAATGAAGTGCCATTGACTTGTATTTATATGTGATTTTAGAGGTGGCTTTTCCTTGTCCAGGTTGACTTGTACTTTTGTGCACATGTGGGTTTTCAAATTAAAAATATATTTTTCCTTGACCAAATTAAATTCTTCCAAGGGCAAAGAGGGTTTTATGTGGATGGGGAAGGTTGTCCAAAGGACGGAATTTGTCCCTGAGCTGCCAAATTAACACTCCCTCTCAATTAGGGAGAAACTTTTGACTGCATCATATGTCCCATCTCAAATGTCTCGTCACCAATGTCGTCTCTGCTTATCTCTGCTCATCTACTGAACAATCTCGAATCTAAAAGAAGAAGAATTTGAGATCATAAGAGAGCTCAAGCTACCACCCTCTATCCAAGCATAATAGACAAAATACGGCTTACAATGGAAGGTAAGGATCACAATTATCCTATCATAGAGACAATAGGCAGGATACTACTTACCGTGAGGTAAGGATCACAGCTATCTTATTGTTCATTGATCTTCCCAACTTGACCCTCGAGAGTTAGTGGTAGAACACCTGCATCAACTACATTGGGAGGAGATACAAACTTACCATAGAAAGTAAGGATCAGGCACAACCCAAGGCACTTGGGGGAGATACACACTTGCCATAAGCAAGGATCAGACACGCCCAAGTCTCCTCACCCATTGGCCAGATGGGTGGCAATCCCAACAAACCCAGCTTGTGGGTAAGATGCATATCGGGGTATACTTAAAAGGGGGAGATACACACTTACCGTGAGGTAAGCATCGGATACAACCCTACAATGACAATAGACAATGGAGTATCTTGCCATATGACTAAAGTTAGAAAGCACCTTACGAGTCTTATAGAGGATGATATAGACTTGAAGGTGGTGCTTAAAGATAACTAGGATGGCAATGTGATGCCAAGGGGCAAGCATGTCTACTTCAAGAATAAGATGGGAGTGATCAGAAACACCTTCCTCAGTAAGAGGGAGTGTTAAGAAAAAGGGTACCAAAGAGGTGTTTCCTAGTGGTTTTTGTCTTTAGCCTAGGAAAATACATGAGACACCTTTTTAGTGTGTGACTTTATGAGTTATTAAAGTCATGTAACTTTTAGTCACTTTATAAAGTACAAAAAGTACATAGTACTTTAGGTTATTAAAGTTACTTTATCTTTTTAAAGTAATTTTATGAGAAAAAGGTACAATGTACAACAACTTACTAAAGTGACTAGGGAGGCTCACTAATGAAGGGGGAGACATGAAAAGGGAGTCAGTGAGGGATTGGATCTCCACCCCTGATCAAGAAGAGTTGAGATCTAATCTCAGCCCTTGATCATAGGGTTAGGGCTTCTCTTTATTAGAGAGACTAAAAAGGGAGAAAAAGCAAAGGAGAGAATCCATTCTTCAAGTGTAGAGTTGGAGGAGGAGAGGAGAAGAGGAGGCTGAGATTGCTTCTACAAGAGGAGGCTAAGATAGGTTTTGCTAAGGAGATTTGTTGAAAGAGAGAACACACAGCAAAGTGAAGGAGATAATGCCTGAGTCTTAAGGCTTGAAGAGCAACACACATCCCAAGAAACTGGCCTGAGGTTTTAGGCAAGGAATAAGGCATGCAAACCAAAGAAAAGGGTAGAGTTCCAACGCTAAAGTTGAGGAGCTCCAGCACAGAGTTTGAGGGCAGATTCTATCAATCTGAGGCGCGAATTTCAGTGAGGGTTTGTTGGACTGATAGACCCGAGTTTCCAGGTTAAGAACCACACAGTAGCTCATATCCCAAGGCAGAGATTGCTGGCACAAAACCAGAGATTTAGTGATCCTCAGGGTGATTTTCGAGGGACTATGGGTAGAGTATCAGTGTGGTTTTCAAGGGAGCTTTTGAACATTAATTGTTGGGTTGGCTGGCACGAAAATCAAGGAGTTTGCAGAGGTATGACATCCCAAAATTTAAGGAAAATTCCAAGTCTTTATAGCATGCAGTTCGAGAAGGAATTGCAAAAGTTTCTAGCGTAGAAATAGAGGGATTAATTGTTGTTTAGAGGCTCGAATTTCAAGGAGAAATTTTGGGTAGTGGCACGTAGTTCAAGGGGCGGAGATTGCTGAAGTGACACGAGTTTTCAAAAGGTGGCTCAATTTTCTAGGAGGTTGGCACGAGTTTCTGGGAAGAGATAAGTTCCTTGATGTGTAATCAATGTTGTGATTAATTCTTTGAGAAAAGCAAATAAAATTCTCCTTCAAACTAGTTTTCCCCTTGTGGGTTTTTCCAAGATCTGAGTTTGACCAAAAATAAGTGTCTCAAATTTTTGTGCATGCATGTGTTTATTATCCTTTTTGTGTATAGAGTAGTGGTAGCCTAGTAGTGTTTTATTTGAATGCACATTTATGTTTATATATCAAGTACATTGAAATGGGTTGTGGGCATTAAACTTCATGTGCAAAACAAACTAAAACTGGAGGGGCTACAGGGACCTTCAAATTTTTCTACATAATATCAACACAGTGAGAACCCACAGCTGATAAAAGCGACCAGCAAGCAACCTTTTGTTGACAACAGTGAACAACAAGCTTTAAACTTGCCTATATACCAGAGATTTGTGGTTGAGAGGGAGGTTGTTTGTTCCTTTTCAATGATTGAGAAGCAGAATTGGTTGAGAAGGTCAGATGGCTATTGGTTTGAGGGTGGAGGATAGGCTGAGTGGGGCTGAAAATTTTGGCCCATGGAAGGAGAGGATAGTCTTACTACTTGAGGAAGTTGAAGTGTGGGATATCGTACAGAGTGTAGTATAACCACCCACTGATCCAATGCAATTGACAGACTTCAACAAGCAGAATGTCAAGGCTAAGAGGACCCTCCTAGATACTATCAAAGATCACATTATACCTCATGTATCAGGGAAGAAATATGCCTATGAGATGTGGGACTCCCTGATAAAGCTTTATCAGAGTAACAATGAGAACAGGAAGATGGTGTTGCATGAGAAAATAAAGAACACCAAGATGACCAAGGCTAACACAGTGACCTCATACCTTACCAAGATCACACAGGTGAGAGATGAGTTCGTTGCAATGGGAGAGATTATCCCTAATGACCAATTGGTTAGGACGGCATTGGATGGTTTTCCCAAGCAATGGGATGGATTCATAGATGGCATTGTTGCCAGAGAAAATTTTCCTAATTGGAGCAGGATGTGGAATGATTTCATCCAAGAAGAGACTAGGAGGAATGCCAAGAGTGGCAATCAGCATGGTGGTGGGGATGAGGAGAAGAATGTAGCCCTCCCATGTAAGGGCAAGAAGGAGAAGAAGGGGTCCACGAGTGGGACCAAGCAGCAGAAGAGATAACAGGAGTTCAAGAAGGACGTGAGCAAAGTGAGATGCTTTGCTTATCATAAGATGGGTCATTATGCCTTCTAGTGTCCCAACAAGAGGGAGAAGAAGAAGGGTGTTGCAGCATCAACCAAGATGGATGAGTTTTCCACCAAGTTTGATACAGACTTTGCTTTAGTGGTGAGTCTACCTACTAGTGTTACTTCCTCTAGTGTGTGGTTTGTAGACAGTGGAGTATCTTGCCATATGACAGAAGTTAGAGAGCACCTTACGAGTCTTATAGAGGATGACATAGACTTGGAGGTGGTGCTTGGAGATAACTACATTGGCAACGTGATGTCAAGGGGCTAGCATGTTTACTTCAGGGATAATATGGGAGTGATGAGAAACACCTTCATCGGTAAGAGGGAGTGTTGAGGAAAAGGGTACCAAGGAGGTGTTTCCTAATGTTTCTTGCCTTTGGCCTAGGAAAGCACACGAGACACGTTTTTAGTGTGTGACTTTATGAGTTATTAGCGTCATGTGACTTTTAGTCACTTTATAAGGTACAAAATGTACATAAAAGTTACTTTATGTTTTTTAAGTGACTTTATGAGAAAAAGGTGCAAGGTACAACAACTTAATAAAGTGACTAGGGAGGCTCATTAAAAGGGAGAGACATGAAAAGGGGGTCAATGGAAGATTAGATCTCTACCCTTGATCAAGGAAAGCTAAGATCTAATCTCAGCCCTTGATCATAGGGTTAGGGCTTCTCTTCATTAGAGAGACTAAAAAATGAGAAAAGACAAAGGAGAGAATTCGTTCTTCAAGGGTAGAGTTGGAGAAGGGGGAGAGGAGAAGAAGAGGTTGAGATAGCTTCTACAAAAGGAGGGTGAGATAGCTTCTACAAGAGGAGGTTGAGATAGCTTCTGTTGAGGAGAAGAGGAGGAGATTTGATGAAGGAGAGAACACACAGCAAAGAGAAGGAGATCAATTCTGAGTCTTAAGGCTTGAAGAGTAGCACGCATCCTAAGAAATTGGTCTGAGGTTTCAAGTAGGGAGTGAGGCACACAAATGAAGGAAAAGGGCAGAGTTCCAATGTTGAAATCAAGGAGCTTCAACATTCAGTTTAAGGGCAGACTCTCTCAGTATCAAGCACAAATTTTAGTGAGGTTTTGTTGGACTAATAGACCCAAGTTTCCAGGCCAAGAAACCACACAGCAGCTCGTATCCCAACGCATAGATAGTTGGCCAAAACCCAAGAAAGTTCAGTCATCCTCAGCATGATTTTCGAGGGACTGTGGGCAAAGTATCAACGTGGTTTGCAAGGGAGAGTTTGAGCAATAATTTCTAGGTTGATTGGCACAAAAATCAGGGAGTTTGCAGAGGTCTGACATCCTAAAATTTAAGGAAAATTTTAGGCATGTCTAGCACGCAATTCGAGGGGGAATTGCAAAAGTTTCCAACGCAAAAATCAAGGGGACTAATTATTGTTTAGAGGCTCGAATTTCAAGGAGAAATTATGGGTAGTGGCACACAATTTGAGACGTAGAGATTGTTGAAGTGGCACGTAGTTCGAGGGGCAAAGATTGCTAAAGTGACACAAGTTTTCAAACTATGGCTCGATTTTTCTAGGAGGTTGGCATGAGTTTCAAGGGAAGAGATAAGTTCCTTGATGTTAATGTTGTAATTAATTCTTTGAGAAGAGAAAATAAAATTCTACTTCAAACTGGTTTTCCCCTATGGGTTATTCCAGGGACTGAGTTTGACCAAAAATAAGTGTCTCAAATTTTTGTGCATGCTTGTGTTTATTATCAGATGTGTGTAAACAATAGTGGTAGCATAGCAATGTTTTATTTTAGTGCACATTTATGTTGATATATCATCTACAATGAAATGGGTTGTGGGCATTAAACTTCATGTGCAAAACAAACTAAAACTGGAGGGGCTATAGGGAACTAGGAGGAGGATCTAAGGGACCCATGGGCTCCATGGGATCATCAACAATATCAGTCTTGGATTCGGGAATGGACGGGCCATCCAAGATATTCATATCATCATTCTTCTCGGGAGGAGGCAGAGGAAGGTCTCTTGCTTTTCCAAGAGCGGCATCTTCAT
>APFE030520135.1:0-16026 GCA_000404065.3 Pinus taeda
TGGATCGACGAGGCTAGACTACTACAACAACGTTGGACTACAGGTAAGATCTAAAACACTTGGTTTCTCGTGTGATAAATGCATGTTTAGAGAAGGATTGCTCTTAATTGTCTTGTTTGTCACTAGAAAGTCTTAGGCTTCTAGGGAGGTTGGTTTTGTCCGCAAGATTAACTCTTTCCGCATGACAGGGATCCTTCCAAGTTTTCCTATAACTTTGACAAGGAAAATTGTCTACCTGAATGTAATGGTAGTCCAAGGACCTTTAGATTAAAATCTACTCCTTGGGAGTGACTACATTTATAGCCTGGGAGCCATTGTCTCCTCACTCTTTCGAGTAATGTGTTTTCTGCATGAAGGCAGAGTGGTCCAACTCGTAGACCAGCTTTCATTCCCCTACTCACACATAGATAATAGTCAAATGCCGTACCTAACTAGTCTTTTTGTGCAAGGAATTTCTCATCAATCTCCAGTCCATCCACCTAATGAGCACGAGTGATTCGGTGATTGTGACTGAAACCCAAGGAGCATGCGCCCTGGTCTGCTTCAGCAGGAAAACCTCAATTATAAGGTAGGTTTCCGCATAGGAATATGACTAGTCTGACACACCCATCTGTTTAGGAAAATGTGATTAGACTGGAATATGATACCTTCGTCAGAAGGTATACCTTTCCTGACAGAGAAAGTGTTTTGTCTACAAATTGAAGGGTAACCTTGAAACTCTACTTCGTTATACCTGAGGGCATGCAAACCTTTTTACATGAAAGTGAAAAGCAGCCATTTATTTTCTTAGTTTGTAGGTTCTTAACCCTTTAAACTCGTAGGATTGGTCATTCCTAGCTTACATAATGAAAGGATCTAGAGCAAAGTTTCGAATGGGGCAAGCTCCCTAAAAAATGAACCTATTGATGAGACATCCTTATTATACGACTGGCATGAGCAGTTTTGCGTGAAGTTCAACCTCGTTAAAAAATAAACCTAGCAATGAGCATATGTTCCAATAGTGTTTAAGCTCATGAAAAAATGAACCCACCTTCGGTAAATAACCATTGCGATCACATTATCATAAGCTTTTGAGCCTTGGTCGTGTTCTTACCATCACCTCCACTCTTTTCTAGCTGATCATACGCCTCCATTTGATTGTTTACCCCTTTTGAGGAACAACTATGACGAGTGATCCTATTATCCACCTTCCTTACACTGCTATGATTGAAGAGTTCCAACCCTCACTTGGAACCAACCGCTACCCAAAAACATCACTCGTTCCTCAAAAAATGAGTCTCCTTTAAGATCTTTTCATCTGACTCATAAAATATGAAAAGATTGCCGAGCAATTGGCCTCTCCAGCTCGTTAAAGTGATCAGAAGTGCTATCCCTCCTCTAGATTTTAATCTTTTTGGACCTGAGGGATCATTACACAAAAAGATCGAGCACTTGTCTTGTTCGGCTCGATAAATTATCGAAAAGTCATCCCTTTTGTATTATTTTACACTTTCTCAGACTTAAGGTATTAGATGACGAAAAAGGAATACTGGAGTTTCTTTTCTATCCTTTTTTAGACTCTCTAAAAATGAAAAGGACCGAGTTATCTATGTCATTAAACTCGTTAAAACAATAGCGACAAACTTGTCCATGCAGGCAAGAGCAAGTTTCACTATCACTAGGCTCGTTAAAACATACTAACGGGATTGCCCGAAGGGCAAATTATAGAACAAGCATATTGTATCCTCCTCAAGCTTGAAAAAAATAAAGAGGTACTAGTAAGGAATGACTGGGGAAAAATTGGGAAGAAAACTTGAATAAACTTTATTGGTAGCAAGTCGCTCTTAAACATGACACTTTCACTCCATCACCATGATTGAGTCGGGTTGGGTTATTCCATTCACCAGTCATATTACCATTGGTCCAACATACCATCCATTTTTGGGGTTACCGCTACCAATCCATTTCAGTGTCGCCGATATGTTCAAGAGAAGTCGCTCAAAGAATTCACTGACCCAGCTTGTGTCTCATCCGCTGCAATACCTTCACGCTTCATTCTTTCATGACTGCCACCCTGAACCCTATATCATCAGATCATTTTCACCTCCACAAAATCATTTGCTCCGTTTCATGTCATAGATGTGGGATTCATTAAGGCTCTCCTACGATGAGTCACTTCTTGTCGACATAAGCTCATTATCCAAGAAGTTGACTTAGGAACAAACCTTTCAGTACTTTGAAGCTTGCATGCCTCAATGGCAAGTTTCTCACTTCCAGCGATAGGTTTACATCAATGGCCTTTGTCCGAAAGATTTTGCGTGGTGTTTGACATCGACTCATGTATTCACACCATGTGAATTGTACTGTAGTACCTTTAGGGTCACTACCATTATCAATGATTCCTCTCATGCTTGTTAACAACTTACATCATTGGCTGGTAATCAGGCAATGTCTTTCCATGTTCGACACCAGAACATCTTTTCACATGGATAAACTTGTACTTCGGGCGAAGATTGAACAAGTTTTGAAGACCCCAGATCTAGTTTCATCCATCTAGGCTGTGATATATCCAGGAAAATAAAGACATCAAATGTACATCATTGCTGCACAGATGATTATCCAAGCCAAAGGATGATGGCTCTACCAGAATAATTAGTCTGCCACACAGACGGTTGTCTGTCCTATGTACATGAAAATGAATTTATAAAGCTGAGCATGGGAATGCTCGCCTCAGATAGATCATGAAAATATTATGAAGATAATGTATTGTATTATATCTTATTACACGTCTCCTTCCAGTTCGAAAAACCTTGGATCCTCATGATAAATCATTTCACCCAACATCAAAAGGATTTACGAACTCATGCTTTAGGGGCCAACTATTAGAGACATATTTGGGCACTACAACCCCAATCACATATGTCCATAAACCAATGGCTTCTAAGTCCCTAAAAGTGTTGTTTCATACCCTAAAGGAGCAAGGTCAGCTGATTACATCATCTCCCAGACGTTCTCCATGAAAAATTGCTCAGAACTGGTCAAAACTAGACCATCTCACTTGCTCCATGGTCAAAGTGCGATGCATCTCACCTAATGCACACAGGGGGTGCGATGCATACCAAAAAGCCATTCTATGGGGTGCGAAGGGCGAGAGTAGGCAAATGGTAGAGACAATTTGCAAGGTGGATGATCATGGAATCTTCCAGAAACTTCTCCTGTGACACTTGCCTCTCTGAATTCACCCAGGGATGAGTAAGAGATCATTGAAATCTCAAGTGGAACCAAGAACTATTAGAGGAAATGACACTAATATCAAAACTCCAGAAGCTGACTCACCCCACCTCGCAAATTCTATATTGGATCCCCTCATCCTAGAAGATCCAAAGGTCTGGAATTTTGTATTTTTGTTTTAGGAAGTGTTGTTGGTTTCTCTGTGCAACATTGTTGTGATCAAGCTTTTCAGTGAGCGTGAAGCGAGGCTTTCATGCTGGGAGGATGGCGCTTGGGTCAGACCAAATGGTTGTAATCCCTCTCTTCTTACTACTTCTATCAATAAAGCTATTTGAGTTTTCCTCCATATTCTTGTATATCTCTGAATCTTGTATTGATATATGCATTTTTATGGTTAATATACATCTGATCCTATATTGTTTATGGTTATAGATCTCTATGCTTTGATGGTATTATGCTGCTTTGACTCTACAGGTGTTCTTTGAAGCAGGACAAGTAAGGAAGGAGTGGCGAAGCTTTGTCAAAGGAGGGAGGAAACAAGCAAGGAGCCAAGCGAAAGATTGAGGTTGGTACTCTCTGCTTCTCTCTCATCTATCTCTCATAAAGGAAAACACAAGTAACTTTAGTTTGTTTGTTTCTAAGATAGCTACCCGTCCTAGTGGGACTAGCAGCTCTGAATGGACACTAGTTTTCCCGATAACAATATCCATGGTTAATAATATTTCCATATTGTTTTAAAATATTTTGATTGTGAAATAAGTTATGTTTTTTTGGTATGTGGTATTGATAAGCCATGGTATTGAAACATAGCCTAGTTTTTAGAGGTTAATGATATCCATGGTAATGTGGGGGTGAATATCCATGGTTAAGAATCTTGTGATATTATTATTAAATATTTTGGTTGTGAAATAAGTTATGGTTTTTGGGCATGTGGTGTTGATAAGCCATGGTATTGGCCCATGGTATTGTAAAAAAACCTATTCACAAGTTAATAACAAAATCAAAATATAACAAATTGATTTTTATTATTTTCATTATTGTAAATTTTTATTATTAACTAAGCCAGCATTTAAATGTTTATATTCATCCCAGATATCAATTTTAATTTTTTTCTATTTTTTAGTTAAGTTGATATTTAAAATTGTTTACATACTCACATTACACCTACACATGTACTCTATACTCGGAATTTCAATTATTAAAAAAATAATACATTCAACAATTACCATCAAATTTAATATCTAATTTCTTTAGTAATTAGTCCCAACTCAATTCCAAATTATGTAATGGAACCTCTTTGGAATGATGACTTCAAAGGGAAACCAACGAAAAAATTTAACGCGAGGGAATTGACTATCCAACCATAGCCATCAAATTTGAATATAAACCACATAACAATTTAAATTAGTTTGCCAATAAAAAATGGCATTGTCTACCAAGGTCACAGCTAGGATGGCCAAAAACTTACAAGGATAGCCCAAAATTGGCCTAGATCTTGCAATTTTTTTCCCGGTAAAATTGTTTGAATTATATTTTTACGAGGAAATTCTAAAACCCTATGTTACCTAAATTCTTGAAAATCTATAACTATAACCTGGATTTACAAAATATTCTACAAGAACCATAGGAAGGGTATATTATTCATAAAGTTATGTATAGATGTGAATAATTTGAAAAACCACTTTACCTTTTCAGCTACCAAAAATATACAAATCGTTATAGAAGAGTCGAGCAATACTTGACGAGGACTCGCATGAAAAATGAATTGCTATGCTCGAAGACATAGTACTCCAATCTTTGCGCTTTTAACACTCCACGAATTGTTTTATCATTACTTTCATCATTCACCAACGGCTACCAAGGGTTTTATGGACAATAATGTTGTATTTATAAAGCTCTGGGTCAAACGCAAAAACAAGGTTATATTCATATTTCCTTATGATTTTTCTTTTCAAATTCTTTATGGCTAATTTGTTTCTTCAGTGGGAACAAAATATTTTTGCGAGAGAAAAAAATGTATCGTTATGGATGCATTGTTTTTTATCGTTCACAACAAAAATTAAAGTGATTTGGGTAATTTGAGACCAGATCTATATAGGCATTTATGATTTCCTGTAGATATCATATGATCTGATGTGATTTTTATTCATGGCAGATGTGCTTTGACTGTAATACAAGGAATCCCACATGAGCATTGATCACTTATGGGATTTTCATTTGCATGTAGTGTTCTTCATCTCATCGTAGCCGTGGTGTTCACGTTAGCTTTGTCGAGTATGTATTTTAATATTTACTACTCAAATTTCAATGTGTATTTCTTTGTTTAGGCACTAGAATTGCTCACAGGTGCTTGTCCACTTTGTGGTTCCTTCTTCTATTTGTGGTGTCTGTAAGAAAATTAATTAAAAGTAAAATAATATATTCCGTTTTGAGGGTTTTGTTGACTTTGTGATGTCTTCTTCACAACAATATTTTAAATTAAAATTAATATGGCATATCCTTTTTGAGGATTTTGTTTAACATGAGTGCCACTATCTCCTTGTAATGCATATTTTAATGATACATTGCAAATTTCTATGTTAAAAACACACATTAGTGAAGATGGTGTTCTGATATTTAGTGTAGCACAATAATATTTAGCATAGGAGGACCTTCATGACATATCTGCCCCTACCCTACAATCAACTACATGAGAGATATTCCTTGGTATTCTTATCATCTTAAGGAAGAGCTATTAATTTTTGCTATAATTGTAATATATTATCCCTCATTTAGGCACTAACATTGCTTAGAGGTACTTGTGTATTTTATGTTTCCCTATTACCTTTGTGATATCATTTTAATTGTAAGCTAACTTAAAATAAAAATTTAAGTGACATATATTTCCACAAGGATTTTGATATGTATTAATGACATTGTCTCCTCGTAATGTATATTGTATGATACATTGTAAACTGCTCTGTTGAAGTGCATATTAGTGAAGGTTTCATTCTGATATTTAGCTTCACATAATAATGATTAACATTGGAAAGTCATGACATATATGTTGATACAATTAATAGCAATTAATAAACACAACACTACATCATTGATGAGAGTATACATTGGGACAACACAATTGGATGTGATGGTTTTGAACATCTCATGGTGTATATCCATACATGTATGTTCATCAAATGCTACAGTGCTAGATGCATATTCATTGTCTACAATCAAATAGGTGAGTTCCCTATTTCATGTAAAAGTTTGTATATGATAGGAGATATGTCACATTTGAATTATGATGTTTACGTGTTGTAACTGGTTATTGCATTTTTTACTTGGAGTCAAAAAAATATTTTCTACCACTACTCAACATGAAAAAACACCCCCTAAGACTGAATTTTGCTACTAATGATGTACTATTTTACAAAAAATGACTGAATTTTACTGGATCGATGGGGGAACCATGAGAAGTTATTTCAGTTTATTCCACCAAGAGCTTGCACATAGGTCTTTTACCCAGTGCCATCCCTTTCAAATTTGTTCCATTCGGGTGGAGCAAAGCACATTCAAAATGGAATTCTAGTGGAAAAATTAATTGCCTGTTGACCTGAACAGATAACTAATACTTCACTTCCAAGCAGAGAGGCTTTATGAATGATCATATCATAGAAATTTTGTGCTTGTAGTTGTAGACAAGACATTGTAGACCATAGGTGTGGAGGTGTCTACTCAAATGCATGACTATTTTTGGTAATGTGAATTTGTGGGTGGGATATTAAATTGGTTATAGTCTATGAAGAATAGGGGATACACATGTGATTGGTTGATTAAGGCCACTATATATTCTTTCTTTTGTGTATTGACATAAATTTAACTCTTTTGCTTGGTAACCTTTAGTTTTCTTGAATATTTCCTAAACTATTTTAGGACTATTTTCTCTAAAATATCTTTGAGTCACTTGTTTGTATTACACTTGGGCTAGAGAAAACATGCCTTAAGTTATCAACAACTTCTCCTACTAAAAAATTTCTTAATTGATTTGTCTATCTTTAGTTTGTTTTCTGCTCTTTATTTCTCTAGTTTCTATGATATTAGCCTTGTAATGAAACCATTAGAGAATATCCTCTCTTTGTAGCTTTTCAACTAAATATATTGACATTTGACATTGCATCGAGAGGTGCATTCTATAATCTACATCTCTAGTATGCCAAAAACCATAAATATATAAAGTTGATGTGTTATCAATAAAATATAAACCAGTGTATATTTTTATTAACCATGTATCTATCATGTGTTGAGATTCAAGGTGCAAACATTTTTTAGATCAGTGCAAAAACTTAAGTAAAGGTTCGCACTTCAAAGGATTTTGTATGCCTTGGTGTTTGACAAGTCTAGGGTTAAGATAGATCTATGCAGGGTGATTTGAATTATGATATTGTTGTGGTCACAACCACCACCCTATTAAAACATGCTCAGACAACAAATTTGAATGAGTCCCCTAGAAGTTTGCTCTTTCATTTCCCCGAATGATTACTCTTCGAATGATCTATTTCTATCCCAGAGGTTTCAACTCTATGTCGAGTCAAATATTCAATTCTTAATGGTCAAGGCCCCCTAATAAATCTCTGTCGCATGATTCATCTATAACCCTTTCCAGCCCTTCATTCATATCATTCATCGGGACTTTTCAACCCTCAAATCCTCCCATTGCGTCCTTATTTCCATATCAATGCCTTGATAATAGAAATACTATACAACATGCACGTGAATCTTACCTTTTCCGCCTTGCCTCGGTCTTCACACATTTTTGCATGCTTTTATCACTTATTGTAATCACACCTCACCAAGACCCAAAGCCCAAGCTTCAACATTCTATGAATGGTGGACCCGCCGGCATCATTAACCATAACGCATATGTATTTCAGGTCCGAAGCCCATCACAAGTCACAATCGGCAGAGCCCAGGGCTTATACATAAAGCACTACAATATACCGGACCCGTCGGGACTATTAAATGTGGCACATATATTTTCCGGTCTGCTCCCCAATCGCAAGTCACAATCGGCGGAACCCGAGGCCCATACACAAGGCGTTCCACGATATGGCGAACCCGACGATATTATTAAGTGCATCAAATATATTTTCGGGTCCGGAGCCTATCGCTAATCGCAATCGGCAGTTGGCAAAGGTGAAGCCCATGTAAGATGCGAAAGTACAATGAGTGGACCCGGCGATAATTATACGCCCGGATGCATAATTTTTTAAGTTTGGTCTTATGGTCTGGCCGCGAGTTTTCCTGTGTTTTCCCTATGTTTTCAATAAATTGTTCCAGTCTAGGTTTTCAAAGAAAATTCTTATATGGTGGACCTAAGGAGATTATGAACCACGACACATATATATTTCAAGTCCGGCCAATCGCAAGTCGCAATCGGAATGAGCCCAAAGCTTAAACATAAGGCGCGATGCGATTAGCGGACCTGTTGCACAAAAATTGTCACTTTGACTTTCTGCAATCAATATGAGTCTATCACCACTCATACATACCTCCTTTGCAACTCTTAAACCTCAACTCTACATATCAAGATTTGAAAATGAGAGAAAGTCATTAAAAATCTCTAAAACTCTGGTTTCGCACTTTCTCTTAGCATTACCTGTGATACCGCATCCATTGGTCATGTCCCCTGTGCACCTGACCGCTCTGTATCTGCGTTTATGGGTGCGAACCCTTGTAAAAGTTAAAAAGGCGCAAGTTTATTCTTAAAAACTCACTTTGAGTCAATTTTGGAAGCTTCTAGATGGAATCTTGCACTGGCAAGTTCACTCCTTGAGGGTTCATGCATCCCATTCCTTAAGGAGCTAACCCCTTGATGTGAGGAGCTTATCCCCTTGAAGAAGGACTCTATCCCTTCAGTGGTGGACCTGTAACCTCCTTCCCTTGCACTATAAAATGAAGCTTTGGGCTGGTTACTTAGAAGGTTGAAAGCTGAATATTTTTTAGGGTAAATGCTGTTGGAACTTAGTCTTCCTTATTGAGCTTTTGAGAGGAAATATTACATACCTTTTGATCTCATTGGGAGGAGAGTGAGGCTTGTCAAAGTAGAAGAGATTCCTACTTGGACCCTGGGAAGAGCTTGTACAGCATCAAGGCACCAAGGTTGTAAAGTTCTTCTTCTTCAAAGTTAATACAATCAAGTTTATTTTTCTCAATGCGCTGTGTTTAATGGTTTATTTCATAGACTCCTTGATCACTATGATGAACATGATTTATTATATTAGCTATGCAGGTGTTCTTTGATGTGTGCTTGTTTGTGATTGCAGGTTATTAAAAAGAAAACTCTTTGAAGCTGTTGGAGCAAGGCTGCCACAAACTAGCGTTGGACTTAAGGTAGGGTCTAAAACACCTCTTAGTTTTTATTAATGAATTGTAATATGTTTAGAGAAAAGTAGATTTGCTTGTCCTGTTTGTTGCTAGATATCAATTGATACTAGGGAGATCGGTCTTGTCTGCAAGAACGATTTATCCGCTTAACAAATTGGCGACTCCACTGGAGACAAGATTTGATTGTTTAATTTTCCTTTATATTTGATTTGAAAAACTTGATTTTTTGTTTCTGGTTTTTACTTGATGTGTGTGGGATTGGGTAGTTTGTTAGTCCTGGATTGGTTTTTTATTTTTTAGAAATTTTTACAAGGACCGCACGTTTTGTTTGAGTTACAGTGCGGACCTGTCTGCACTATTACTTTACTGCACAGAGCGGTACTACACCTAGTTTCACTGGGGGCCTGCGAACCCTGTCAAAATTTTTGAAAATCTTAAAATCTTTTCGTCCAGTTTAGTTTAGGTTCTTTTTGTTACTTTTATCCTCTGCCCAGATCTGCATATATCCTGTTAAAAGTCTCTCATAAGTAAGTTCCATTAGTGTTGTGTTTTGGATGAATTTCTAGAAGTTTTTGCATGTTTGGTTTGGTCTTCACTCAGTCTTTGTAGTGACTTGAAGCTTAGAAGCCTAAGAAACCTTAGATCACCCTGGAATCTTTTGTCTTCTTGATAAGTCTGGCTGGTTTGTGAGATCTTCCTTTGGTGAGAAATAGATTTCATTTCTCTTTGCAAAACTTTGAATGAACTTGGTCATAAGTTGTGAATTTCATTTTTTTTTATAAAAACATAGCTGGGTGTTTTTGATTGATTTGTTTTCTCTGAACGAATTAATCCTTAGTTTGCTGAATAACTAAGTAAAAAGATCCTCAAAAAAAATTGAAGCTTTTATTTTAATCAGTTTTTAGAAGTTAGATCTCAAGAAATTGCATTCTCAACTCTTCCTTTAGCTAGAGATTCATTGAAAAGGAAAATAATTGTTTATCATCTTAGGTGCATTTTTTAGTGCTTTTTGGAGTCGATTCTTCACACCACAAAGTTTCATCTCCATACCTTTTGACTTAAGAAAAAACCAATAAAATTAACGCTTAATTAAAATTCATCTAGCAATCTTTTTATTTCTAGGGCTCTTATCACCAACATAGCTTAGGCTAGTATCTTGGAGTAGGGAGTAATTAACTCTCCAAGATAGTTAAAACAAACAAGTAGTCGATCTTGCGGTAGGAAAAATTCCAATCGTTACATGTATGCTCTGGGAAGATCCTCTTAAAGGAGTCAAGCATGAGATCATATCTGAACCAGTGAGGTAATCAATCCTTCCTCATTGGGAATGACAGCAGATATTCACATATTAAAAACGGTAAACCTTGGATTGACCATTGTCGAGGAGCTTGGGGTCACTTGTTGGAAAAAATTGGATTATGTCAAGGAGCCTTCAAGGGGATTTAGCTTTGTTACTCTGCCCTTGCGTGCGTATGGATCGTAGACTGTTCCCCCAGGTATATTTTGTTTATGTTGGTAACCTTAGTGGCCATAATCTATAGGATTATTTCCTAAGGTGATGGTGGAGGGAAGATCCCACTGTACCTGGAGCAAACGTCGACTAGACTCACTTGGACTCTCTGGGGGGTTCTCTTCACTCGAGACGGTTTTGTGAAGAAACTTGTGCCAGTCTGTTTCATTAAGCAAGTTTTCGGGGTAACTGTTCCAATCGCCCTTTCTGTATTGAATTCTGCGACATTGGATTTCATCACCAACTAGTGTTTTTGGTACGGAAAGTTATTGTTTGTGTGTGGTTTGAACTCTTATATTTTTTAGGCGTGTGATTCAATTGTTTGTTTCTTTAGAGACTTTCGATGGTTTTATCGATATTTTCTTTGTTTGCGTGTGAAGTAATTAAAATATTTAATCGTGGCTGAATTACCGAGACAATCCCGTAAGCTTCGGGGGAAACCTCCCGAGTATACACCAAGCCAACTTGAAGGGCTACGAGCTCTTGTAACACCTAGTGACAGTAGATTTGGGTCACCGAAAGCTGGAGAGTCTCCTTTAATTGTTCATCCTGATTATCAAGTTCAAGCAACAGAGTATATTTCTGAACCATTTCATTTTCCGAAGTTACTAGTAGTATTTCTTCTACTAGTGAATTAGCTGAAGACACTGAAATTTCTGAGCCTGAAACTGAACCTGCTGCTACTCCATCTTCAGGATTTGCTTCTTTGACTTCTAGTGGTCCTGGTTCACCCAGGGTAGGAAGGATCATTACCCAAAATCTTCCTTCTGGACTCATTGCTATTGAAGAACTCATTAATCTGGAAGAAAATATAACTCTCCCTGAAAATCAACCAACTTTAGAACTTAGGGAGCATGAATCAATTTTCTACAGTCCACCTAGGAGTGACGCTTGGTACATCTCATTGACCAACTTTTTAGAAAATCTGGGTCTTAGTTTTTCACCACCTCGAATTCCTTTTCATCCAACACCGAAGGGTTATTATCCTCCATTGAATATGTCGAGACAGTCATCCATGTTTTCTCAATCACCGGAAACATTTTTATATGGCGGTCCTTCTGTTCCTTCTGGGTATCAGTCACTCACTGGTACTTTTTCAGGAGCATCTCCTCAACTCATTGAAAATGGGATATCAACTGGTAATAACGGAACTAAACCGTTCAGTGTAGAAGAATTTTTTATGATGTCTGGTACTATTCCAAATCCGCAACCTCAAGTTAGTCAATTACTGCCTGGGGGGCAACCTCAAGGTACTCAATTACCGCCTGGGGGGCAACCTCAAGGACAGTACATACCTTCAGGATAGTACATACCTCAAGGTAAACCCCAGACGCAATACATACCTCAAAGTCAACCCCAGTATCAATATATACCTCAAGGTCAACCCCAGTTTCAGTATGTGCCTCAAGGTTATCAACCTCAAGGTCAGTACCCAACCCAAGGTTTCCAACCACCTTCTGGTCAATCATTTGTACAAGGAGCTGGAAACGTACCTTTTAACTATCAGCCCTATGCTCAACCCGATTATGGTCGTCAATATGCTCAACCTTCTATGGTTCCATACCCCGGAATGAACATGGTGTGGGATCCATCTCAATCTCAACAGATATTGCAACCTAATGTGCAGTTGTCATCTCAATTTGGACAACCTTTGGTTTCTGGTTCAACCCAGCAACCTGTCCAACCTACTATTCAAACTTCTGCACCTGGTGTAGCTCATCAGTCTGGGCCTAGTTCACCTCGAACTCCACCTCAAACGACTGCTGCAACTACTACGGCTTCTGTTCAATCTACCCCACCTACTTCTGGAGTATCGGCAGCTCCGGTTTCTACTGTTCTTGCATCAACTCCTCAAGCCTCTTTACCTCAGTTCGGACCTACAATTCAGACTTCGGTTTAGATGCCTGTAGGACAACCTGGTCCAAGTATGGTTGTCAAAAGTCAACCGCAATTCACTTATCAACCATACCAAGGACAGTACCAATTTGGTCATGTTGTTCAAAGCCCAGTTTACCAGTATCAACCGTACCCTGGATATACTTATCAGCAACCTCAACAACCCCAGTTTGGTCCGGTTAATCCTAGTTTTCTGGGAGGATATAATATTCCAAATGCAATTCCAATTCCAAGTTACCCTGGATATCCTCCTCCTAGGGCTAGTCTTATGACCCAGGGTTTTCGTGACCCTAACCGTGAGTTACCGTTTATTGCAACTTTGGACTTGCCTGATTTGTCACACCTTACGAACGATCCAATTAATTATCTTCCATTTTGGCTGCCAATACCGAATAAGGTACCCAGTGATATCCTAAAGTTTGAAGGTAAATCAGGAGAGGATCTGTCAAACCATGTGATGATTTATCACCTCTGGTGTGCACCTAACTCCATTATAGATGATTCAATTCGCTTACATCTTTTTCAATGCACTCTGATTGGTCTTGCGGCCAAGTGGTACATTGAGTTACCACGAGCTTCTTTTTATAATTTTAGTTATTTAGCCACTTCTTTCTTAACTCATTTTCAGTTGCCTGTCAGATATGAAAATGGCACGGAATTATTAACTTCATTAAAACAGTAAACGTCCACATATATTTCAGATCATATTCATGAATGGCGGTGTAGATGGCGTTTAGTGAAAGTTTTTATTCCGGATCAAATTTTAGCAGAATGGTTCGTTAAATCATTATTACCTAAAATCACTGAGGATGTAGCTAAGGCAGGAGTTGTTACTGAAGAGCAAGTAATTGCTCAAGCTCAGTACCTTGACCTCGTTTATACGCAGTCGAGTACTTTACACGAAAAAATCTCCGACCTTCCAAAACAAAATCAAATAACTGCGACTCCTTCAGGGTCTCATGCCACTGATGGTATGATTGGTTCAGTTAGCACCAAAAGCAAGAAGAAATCTTCAAAGAATTCTTCTCCTATTATAACTTTACCAAATTCCCCGACAGGAGACTCCTCCACTGAAATTCCTGCCGATATTCATGTCGTAGAATCGTCTACGGCCAAATCAAAATCCAGTGATAAAAAGAAGGAGAAGAAGAAAAATAAACAAAACTCAAAAGAGAAATCAGATAAAACTGAATCTACTAACGAGAAACGTAAACCTCGCTATCCTTGTCTCATTTGTGACGAGGAGCATTTTACAAGAGACTGCCCACATCGCGCTGAGGTTGCGAAAATCGTTAAAGGTTCTCAAACCCCTGCTATCTTGAAGGATCCTTTTCCTAGTCAAGATAGTAAGATGATTGGTTCTTCCTCAAATTCCTCAGAAGAACCCATAATGATGATGTCTCATGTCAAGATTGCGACGCGGTCGCAAGATTATGGAAGTAAAAGTCCTGTTGGTGGTAAGGAAGCAGAATCTTCTAGTTCAAACCCATCAACTTCAACTCCTGGTTCTGATCCGCTACAGATCGAGAAACCTAACCCAGAATTAATAATCAAACCACCTACTAAAGGTATACTTCGGAAGTCAACTTTCAATCTGCATGCAAGAGCTGCTCAGAATTATAACATTGTTGAAGACTTAGCTATTTCCCCTTCAGCAATGTCGTCTTTGGAAGTGTTGCAATCATGCCTAGCACAGCGTAAATTACTATTGTCGGCTATAGGAGCTGTTGACATTCAGGACTCGAACCTTATAATCTCGATTTAGAGAATACTACACCTCGCCTACCTCATCAAATGGCTTTCCAGATTCCAATGATAGTCAAAAACAGACCTTGCTTTAGGACTGTAATTGATGAGGGAGCTTCTACGTGTATTATGTCGATCCAGTGTTGGAGATCGCTTGGTTCTCCTACACTCAATCAATCCCCGATGATTCTAAAGGCTTTTGATGGTTGTGGGTTCCATCCTTTTGGCATTCTACAGGATTTACCTATAGGGGTTGAAGGAAAAATTGTTAATCTAGATGTGGAAGTGGTTGATGCCCCTTTAGATTACAACCTTCTCTTGGGTCGGAGCTGGTCTTATGCTATGACTATTGTTGTTTCATCGGTCTTTCGGCTTATCAAGTTTCCTCATAATGGAAAGATCGTAACTATAGACCAGCTGACTTACTTTTCATCCGACCCAGCCTCTTCTGAAAGTATCCAACATGTCGGTAAAACAACTATCCCTTATAAGGATGTTGGGGTAGGATTGGTTAAAGATTTTGGTTTACTAGGAACTTTTTCCTTTCCTCCTCCTAACGTATTGCCTTCTACTGCAACTATTCATATGATTTCATCGAACATTATTGTTATTGATGATCCTTGGATCATACCTTCCGAGTCTGAGGTGGATTCATTTGGTGATGCGATGCCTTTGAGTCCCTATGAAATTGCATATCACGTTGTACAGTCATTTTCCGAGCCTTGTTCAACCGAAATTGATCTAATGAATGTGGTCCATGGAGAATCACTTTCAATATCAACCTCAGATTCAACAACTTTTTCCGAGCTTGCTCATATTGATGATAAGATGCGTGAACTTTTGTTTGTTGGTGATTGTAGGGCTATAACTAGGGTCTCTCACACCACTAATTATTCCACATTATTAAGTCAATCCGGGATCGTTTTGTTCTTTCAAAGAGTAACTCAATCCGAGGCTGTTTTGCCCAAGTAATGCTCGGTAGTATAGTGTTCTAATGAATTGAAAGGAAACAGAGACTAAACTATAATTGAATCAACTCAAGGATAAAATCACACAAATCAATCTGATCAGTCAAGGGTACGGAACCAATAACCCTTCCCTTTAGAAACTGATAAAGAAGGAAAACCAAAGCAAAGGCTTATGGATCTGGGAGTCAGGCAGCGTCTTGCTGGGCTCACAACAGTCTTAGGCCTGCTTTCTCTTGAGAGTAATCAAAGCGGGTAAGCAACAGTAAATGGAACAGCAATTATGAAATGGAACAGCAAGACTTAAATGGAACAGCATAAGTAAATGGAACAGCA
>APFE030520143.1:0-18116 GCA_000404065.3 Pinus taeda
GTTAAAAAGAAACCTAATTGATTATATATATATAATTGTTTAGATTGATCAAAGTTGCCTATGAAAAAAGCATTTTTACCTATTGTTTTAAATTGATCAAACTTGCACATACAGATTTTAGAGTCGAGTCAGAAAAAATGACATTATATTCTTAATGGCTTATTTTTTTGCAGCACTGCTCCGATTATGACCACACACCGAGACCATTGTTACTAGTTACAGCGTCTCTGGACAAGATGGTGTTGAAGAAACCAATCCGTGTGGATACTGACCTGAAAGTTGTTGGTGCTGTTACTTGGGTTGGCCGCTCATCAATTGAAATTCAAATGATCATAACTGAGCTATCGGGAGGTACTTATATAACAATGGCTGACTAATTTTTGTCACTGCCATTTACTTTTCGAATGTTGTTCTGTAATTGAAGAAGCTCCCATGAGATTTTTGCTTGGGCCTTTTCCGTAGGGGACACTGGAAGTGGGGACTCTGTTGCTCTAATTACAAACTTTACGTTTGTGTCACGAGACTTGAGAACTGGAAAATCAACCCTTGTTAATCGACTTGTACCACAAACAGACACAGAAAAGGCACTCCTGGCGGAAGGTGAAGAAAGAGACGTGAGAAGGAAGAAAGAAAGACAAAGACGTGGAAAGGAGTTTGAGGAAAGGAACAGGTTGCATGGTGATGGTAATGGCGATGGTGAGAGAGTGGAAGCTTTGATGAGAGAAGGTCGTGTGTTGTGTGACATGCCTGCTGCTTTAGCAGACAGGGACAGCATACTGATAAAAGACACAAGCCTTGTAAATGCACTCGTTTGCCAGCCACAAGAACGCAACCTACATGGACGAATCTTTGGAGGGTTTCTGATGCATCGCGCCTTTGAGTTGGCATTTTCTACGTGTTATGCTTTTGTTGGTCGCGCTCCTATCTTTCTGAAAGTTGATCGTGTTGATTTTCTCAGACCAGTGAGTAACACTTCCTGCAAATAGATATTTTAATTCCCCGAACTCGTAATAGTTCTCTGATTTGCTAGTTTAATTATAAATTTCATATCGTAGATTTTGATACATTTTAGAAATATGATGTGCAAGATTAACTATTTAGATGATAAGATATTTTAAGAAAACTTGTCAAAATATTCTGGAATCTACTATTAAGATGATAAGGATAACCTGATAACCTTTTTTTTAAAGTGGATACGCTATCAAGTCTAGGCTAATAAAAATAAACTAAGTATGGTTAAAAGTAGTAAATTTATAGAGTTGTTTTTAATGTGATTTTTTGGGCTTTTTAATGTTGGAATTTGGTAGAAAAATTGAGGAGAAATCTTGATTTGTGCTATTTAAACTGGTTTTTTGACTGTATATATAGATTCAGTAGCCTAAAAAACCCCTAGGGCACTTCGATTACCCAAAATTACCTATTAAACTTATGCTTTTAATAAATTCCATTACCTAGTAAACTTATGCTTTTAATAAATTCCTGTCTAATTTTAAGTAAATTAGACCAGAAATACGTACCATAAAAACTTTAAAAACACACAAAAACAACTCGAACTTGCAAATAAACCTACTTGGTTTTCAGAAAAACGATAGTAAATTAGCAAATCAGCGCTAAAATGGCATGTTAAGCAACATGTAATGAATTCACAAATAAAGTTACTTCTTTTCGAAGAAAATCGAGGGTAGTAGATTCACAAAGCCTCGGTAAAATGACATTTTAAGCCACATGTAACTTAATTGAACCCTTAGAGGTCTTTGAATTCAATTGGATGGTCTATTTTGAGAAATTTTTAATAAAATTAAGTGGGAAAAAATGTCCTTATATCTAATTCATATTTCCAGAATATGATTCTAAAATATTCCTAGAATTGATAAATAAAATAATGATAATAAGATCATATATTGCCATAATTAAATAATGATAATAGGATAATATATTGCCCTAAATGATAATGGAAATAATGATTTATGTATAATACAAATATAAAAAGTACATGACTCAATGCCACTATAAATTAAAATAAATGCATATTCCATTAACATTAACAATAGGACTCAAATGAACTGAGGTTAAAAAACTATATTGATGGATTGTAGGTACATGTTGGGGACTTCCTTTGCTTCAAATCCTGTGTTTTATTCACGCAACCAGATGACCCAAAGCGACCACTCATAAGTATTGAAGTTGTTGCACATGTTACCAGACCAGAACTAAGAAGTAGCGAGGTAAGTCGTAGTTGAAAATGTGAAATGTGCAGTACACCATGGGAGAGAAAGTGGAGGTCTCAGAGTTGGAGTCTAGTCTTATTCATTGGTTGAAATTTGCGATTATAAATCCTCCTTCAAGCATGTGTGTCATTGGTTTGCTTGATGGTTGCTTTATGTAAGATGAGATTCATGCATCTCCATATGTGGCGTTGAGCAGGTCTCCAATACTTTTTATTTCACATTCACAGTGGACCCTGATGCTCTGGAAGGTGGATTAAAGATTCGCAAAGTTCTGCCCGTAACAGAAGAGGAAGCTCGTCGTGTCCTTGAGCGTCTTGATGCTGAATGTTTAGACTAAGTCGGAACAAGTCATTTCATCTTTAACTCAATTTCGAACATTTTATCTCTAATGTATATAAAAGTATAGCAAATTAGAAAATAAATGACTGGAAAAATCTGTGGTTCATAGGTTATGAGCCGCGTAGTCTGTTAATTCCAATTCCATGAATTGAGATTGCGACACGCAATGCAATGATGTTGTAGAGTTTGACGTATGACGAGACTAAGGTCACAGCAATTCGCAATTTAGTAATCAGGTTAGTTGAGTTTGTTATGATATTTTTTATATTAAAGTAGCTATTATGATTGAATATTTGGAGAGATTTTGGCATGCATTAATATATTTCATATTATGATTGAATATTTGGAGAGATTTTGTCATGTATTTGTATATTTCATATATACATTTTGATTAAATATTCGATTATAGAAATTGAGGTTGAAATATGTTCATGACTAAGAAGAAGGTGGTGTGATGTGAGATTGTTGATTTTTTTTGGAAAAAGTTATTTGGGCTGAGATGTGGTTGTTTTCTAAGTACTTATATTTTATTTTACGAGGAAGGGACTATGAAATTTTTGCTTGTTCAATTACAATTAAGAGATTCCAATGAAATTTGGAAAGATTAGTAAACTTGAAGACATGTGGAAGGGTAATAAGAGGTTGACATGTAAGAAGAGGCCAATTATTTTAATGTGTGATTATTTATTTTTCAATTTTTCAATTTACAATAAATATTGATAAAATTCATCACTACTATTTCTTCTTAACAATATAATTAATTAAATATATAATTAAAAAAATTATTAACCTATGTTTTTATATTGACTTTATAATTAAAAAGAATTAACAATAATAATTTTAATATTTTGAATGGAGTGTGAGAGCCCCAACATGTGAGTTAGATTTATGGCCATCAAACATCTAGAGACAAGGATGTGACCACATGCTCTCTCGGTACAATTTAGCCATAACTCCATTACAAGATTGTGATTATTATTTTGTTTAATCTTGGGCCATGTATCAATTCAATAATTTGTAGACACGGGAAGTCATTGCTTATTAAAAATAATTAACAATAATAATTTTAATATTTTGAATGGAGTGTTAGAGCCCCAACATGTGAGTTAGATTTATGGCCATCAAACATTTAGGGACAAGGATGTGACTACATGCTCTCTTGGTACAATTTAGCCATACCTCCATTACAGGATTGTGATTATTATTTTGTTTAATCATGGGCCAAGTATCAATTCAATAATTTGTAGACATGGGAAGTCATTGCCGGTGATAATGTTGAGTTCATGTTAAATCTCCTATGCAAAATATTCATTTTGAACTCAAGTAGAAACTCATGGTAAGTATAGGGATGTTGCACCACACACAGGGATTTATCAACATGGTTGGGTTGACAAAAAGACATATTGTTGGTTTGCATGGCTCTATTGTTTCTCATTACTCTTGGTACTGCAATCATCTTCTTTAGGTATCTTGTACATTACTTTGTCTTGGGTTCCTTATTTTATAATCTTCTCATTTACTCTCCACAACTTCAAAAATTGCAACCTATGCTCAACTCATTCTCGGTGGGAATTCCCCTCTAGATCATTACCCTTTATTTTTCTCTAGTATTTTTTTGGAGTCTGAAGAGGTGTGATGGTTTCCTACCTCAACTAATTTCTCTAAGGGAAATTCTCCCCATAATGTTGTACTAAGGTTCTTTTGATTTTTTTTTACTCTCTCCTTAATGTGTCCTCATGAACTAGCTACCTTTGTTCTATGTGTTCTTAGTAAGGTTTCAACCTTGGTCTTTGGTCCATTTTGAGGTTATATCAGTGAACCAAAGTTTGAATCATTACAATAACCTGGCTCCTTATCTATCCCTTAAAGAATTTTCTCTCATTGTTTCACACCCCCTTTGATTACTCTCTTTCTCTCTCCCACTTGACTTTGTTCTTAGCCCTCCCCCTCTTTGTCTCTATTTTTTCATGAAACTCTCACCACTTCATGTCCCTTGTCACTTGGTGAATCTCCAATTGTAATTTCACATTAATGTGCTTGAAGAAAGTGATGGGTAGCTTACTTTTGGGAACGTGTTGGCTCTCACATCTAGCAAAGGGTAGAGAACTCAAGTCAAAGGTAATGGGTAAACATTTCTCAGACTATCGAGGAGGAAATTTTCCAATTGATCATGAAATTGATGGGGAGAGAGAATGCTTAACAATCTCTAAGTTGTTAATGGGGATTGTGTTGAAGAATGTAGGGAAATTAGAGATATTAGGATTCTTCTCAACTTGATAACAATTTGTGAAGCACTTTTACAATTTTCTTGTTAGCTTGATCTTATTCTCCTATTATTATTGTATGCATGTTTACTTCATCAAACTGCTACCAAAACACCAGAAACAAGAACACAAGATATTGGCTCTCTCCTAAGGAAAATCTTTCTCTCTTAGAGAGGAAAACCCTTTAGTAAATTTATCTTATTGAAGCTTCTATCGATCAATGTCAAACCCTAGACCCTTAACAAGAATACCCTCCAAGCACAAGTTAAGTCCTTCCTTTTTCCAACACTTCATTTCCCGACACTTCGTCCTTCTTCTTCCAGCAACTAGTCATAGTCCTTGTTATGCTAGCTCTATAAGAGATACTTATCTTTCATCCTTAGTGAGGTCCTTCAACTATGAGGATACATTCCTTCTCTTATCCAACCAAGCTCTTTCTTGATGTGTAGTTACGAACTTGATATGACAGCATTGTAGCCCTAGTTTCTTTGCACATGTGACAATTTACCTTATCTATTTTTCTCCTTCCTTCTTTTCTTGATAGAGTTTCTTCCTCGATTTATTGGGACGCCTTATAGGCCTAAGTTTCTAGCTCAAACAATGACATATATGTGATTGTGATAGTGTTGTTGTAATGACTGCATATAGCCCTCCTTTTCTCACACGTGTGACTATAGTTCAGCCTTAGAACAGACTTACAAGGCTCGATGTTTCTTCCTCTTTCTTCGCTACACCAAAGGCTTATTTTCTTCGGTTTCCCTTCACCCTTAACTTGTATTCCTTCTCGTTGATTTTAGAGGTGATTTTGTCTTGTCATTGAAGGAGTGAACAACCTTTACATATAGATGTATGTACCTCCTTTATGATGAATTGAGGCAACTTGTCTTTTCTTCTTCGGATTAGCTTCTTTGGTGATGTTGTTGCATGGAGAGAACTTGTGAATTTTCTTGGAGGGATATCTTTGACTCTAATACATAAATTTACATGGTGTAACATTCCCTTAAGTGTCTTCAATATTTATTTTGACTCTTTGACTTTCCTATATCACATTGACATGTACTAGACCTATTTCATTGAGTGAGAAACTCATTGATATAAGAAAAGAAAAAATATTGAATAAATCCAAATATCAAAATTACATTTATGAAGACTGAACCTAGTTACACTTTCTTCAACACTTCCTCTAAACTAGGAAGGTATTCATAAATCATTACAAGGCATTTGTTTTATTTTTTAATCTTGAATAATTCATATAAGAGAAACTAGATTAGCAATCCATCTGTTATAGCATCATAGTAACCAACATTGTTTATAGCAAGGCCTTGACTAACAACTCTATCTGCCATAAGATCAAATAACAATGTTGGCAAGACCAATGATATATAGACACTTTTATCATTGTCTCTCAAGGTACATACCCAACTGGGTGTTCACTGAGTGTGACCTTCTAGGAATATTCTTATTTTGGGTTCCCAACAATCAAACAATATCGGTCGTCTTGCCAAATCTTATCTTAGATGCTCTACACATCCTCAAAGAGCATCGGATGCCAGATGATTACCCAATCCTCCATTCTTTCTTCCAAAGTGAAGACAAGAATGTTTTTTCTATCTCTTCCTCTTAATTGAGGAATATATGGCAAAGTTTCCTCTGACAAGGAACTTGACCATGCTCCTTTGTAATTAGGAACTTGTTACAACTCCCTCTTAGCTAAGCACTTGTCAATGTATCAAAAAATTATTCGTCATGGGTCCTTGAGCTGTTGGATCTCTTACTTTCTTTAATGTCATGAAGTCTTTGTTTGAACTTCTTCTTTTTGTAGGGCATCGACCATTGATCACTTTCCTTCCCAGTTTTTCATGTCATTTATTCCTTCATGGAAAGTGGTCTTCTTGATATATGTGAGGATATTTCGTCATTTGGTTACTCTTTTTATATGCTTTAAAATATTTACCATATGGATGCTTTGTTTTTTTTTCTTGTTTCCATAATTTTATCTAGTAGCCCTTCATGACTTCATCCTAATATTGCTTCAACATCAAATGGTGCTCTGCTGGATGGATTTCCACCATGACATCTTTGTAGACTTGAATCAGTTATCTGCATCTTAATATCTCCAAGGCCTTCATTGTTGTCAAGGGTCCTTTTATCTTTTTCTTCCTTTGTCAGAGTTGTCATGCCTTCTTTCAGAGGATGTCTTTAATGGATCTTGTAAAATAATGATTATGTGTGGCCATGGTGTTATTCACATGTTTTATCTGTTTCTTTATTTGTTTCTTCATGTATGTTTAGTCAACCACCTCATGCCCCTTATAAGGGCACTTCTTCATGTTGACCTTGATTGGATTGTAGTACATGCTTTCGAGCATGTCATTGGTGAAAGAGATCCTTTTATACTTGATCATGTTTTAGAACTATTCCCATGATCCAATAATAAATATGATGACATGACTAAACTTTGACTCATACATACCTCATCTTGATTCTTCTTTTGATCATCTTGGGTTCCTGTTTGTTGGTCCTTCTTGATTGGTGTAGTCTTTTCTTGCCTGCATGTCATTCTTTCTTAAATCCCATGAATGGAACTCCCATTGAGACATTTGCTCTTATTTATGAACTTCCTTTTGAAGATTCTATGAGAGGATCTTGAAGACCCTCATCCTGCAAATGTTTCTTCCTTTTGATGATGGATGCTTTCTAATATTTTTTAATCATCATCATTTTCTTTCATCATGGATGAGGTCCTTTACTAGATATATTCCTTATAAATGAATATCTTGAGCTATATCTACATCATGCTCCTATATTCTAGAAGATATATTTTAACCATGCATTCCATCCTATTTTTATATGCTCCTATACTACTCAAAACTTTGAAAGAAGACATATGTAAAGAAGTTGATGTAGTCACAGTAGAGATCTAGAGGATCTTCCTTCTTCTGCTTCTTGTCTTCTTCTTTCACATCTTGATTTATGTGATATTATTCCCTTTTTCTCTTGTTGTTTTTTACCTTCTTAAGTTTGGGACAATCCCTTTTGTAGTGTCCATACTCTTGACAGTTGAAGCATTGGACTTTGGACATATCCCTGCTACTTGTCCTTTGTGGACCAAATTTTCCTTTTCTCTTGGCCATGGTAGCAAATTATTATTCTTTTTATCCCACATCATCCTTGGCTTTGAGTCTAGTCTCCACAATTTTCCATAGAGACCACAGTTCTCTTAGTGGGGTAGCTTCCTTCTTGGCATATATGTTTGATGTGAAGTTACCCCAATCTTTAGGTAGGGCATTGAGTACTACATTTGTCATTTCTTTGTCTAAGATGACTTATCCTAGTTCTTGAAGTTGATCTCTCATCTGAGAGATCTTTATGAAGTAGGAAGATATTACTTCCTTTGATATCTTCATCTACAAATCATTACAAAGAGATATCACTTCTCTAGTTGTTCTTACCGAGAATAGCTCTATTAGTTTATCATACATTTCTATTGATGTATCAAATTTGGAGACATAAGGAATGAAAGAGGCCTTGATAGATTCTATTATAATCCTTTGATCTCTTGTCTAATCCTTATTTTACTCGGCTAAGGATTGAGTTTGTTCCTTAGCAGGGATAGTAGTATTCCCTTTGATGAGGTCTAGAAGTTCATTCTCCTTGAGAAGTAAATAAATCCTCTTCTTCCATGCAAGGAAATTAGTAATACCTACCAATCTTTTTCTTTCCTTGCAAAAAGACATCGATGTATGTTCAGGAGGGGACATATATACTTACTTGATAAATTTTGTGATGCAGTAGCCTTTCTTTCTTCTTGAAGACTTGATGGATTTCCTTCTTTGATCTTGATGATCTTCAAATTGCTTCCTTAAAATAGACTTGCTTGATGATGAGATAATGCTTGTAGAGTGATGCTTGACTTGTAGTTCTTTTTTTTGGTAGATGATATAATTTGGTGTAGACCCTTCTTTGGATGGATATTCTTATAGGTGCCTTTATATGAAGGGATTCTCTTCTTGCTTAGTAGTCTTCCTTGATGCATAGTAGATGGTAGACCTTCTTGTCCTTGATGTATTTTAGACTTCTTGGCTTGAATCTTAAATCTTGTATATGCTCTTGAAATGTCCTTCCTTGATGTGTCATCGTATGAATGTTCTTGAGATGCCCTTTCCTTCATGTGTGACCTTTCCTCTGATTCCATGTTGACGAATCTAGGAAAATTAGGGATATTAGGATTCTTCTAAACTTGATAAAAAATTGGGAAGAACTTTTACAATTTTCTTTTTAGCTTGATATTCTACTCTTATTATTATTCTATGTGTGTTTACTTCATCAAACTTCTACCAAACACAAGAAACAAGAACACAAGATATTGGTTCTCTGCCAGGGAAAAATGTCTCTCTAGAGGGGAAAACCATTTTGTAAATTTCTCTTATTGAAGCTTTTATTGATCAATGCCAAACCCTACACCCTTGAAAAGAATATCCTCCAAGCACAATTCAAGTCCTTCCTTCTTCCAGCACTTTGTTTCCTCACACTTCATCCTCCTTCTTCTGACACTTTGTTCTCCTTCTAGAAATTGGTGATAGCCCTTGTTATTCTAGCTCTATAAGAGATAATTATATTTGATCCTCAACGAGGTCCTTCACTTATGAGGATACCTTCACTCTCTTGTTCAAATGATCTCCTTCTTGATGTGTAATTGTGGACTTGATAGACAGAACTATAGCCCTAGTTTCTTCAGACATGTGATGGGCTACCTAATGTATTTGTCTCCTTCCTTCTTTGCTTGAGAGAGTCTCTTCCTCACTTTAGTGGGAGGCCTTATAGGCCTAAGCTTCTAGCTCAAAAAATGAGCGATATGTGACTCTGATAGTGTTGTTGTAATGACCACATATAGCCCTCTGTTTCTTGCACATGTGACTGTAGTTCACCCTTAGAATAGACTTCTAAGGCTCGGTGTTTCTTCCTCTTTCTTTGTTGCACTGGAGGCTTCATTTCTTTGCTCTTCCTTCACCCTTAACTCATATTCCTTATCATTTATTTCAAAGGTGATTGTGTATTGTCGTTAGAGAACCAGACAACCTCTATATATAGATGAGTGACCCTCCTTTAGGCAGACTTGAGGCCGACTTGGAGACTTTAGGTCAACTTGTCTTTTCTTGTTTAGATTAGCTTCTTTGGTGATGTCATTGCATGGAGAGGACTTGTGAATTTTCTTGGAAGGATATCTTTGACTCTAATACATAAATGCACATGGTGTAACATGCTCTTAAAGGCCATCAATATTTATTTTGACTCTTTGACTTTACGATAGCACTTTTACATGTGCTAGACCTATTTCAATGAGAAAGAAACTCATTGATATAAATAACAAAAATAATATTTCTTGTATAAATGAAAATATTTAAATTAGATTTATGAAGACCAAACTTAGTTACACTTTCCTCAATAGATTGTTGATTGGGTACCTGATATTAGTCACCCTAGGTGGTGCTTTAGTCAATAAATGCACATAATTGATATCTACTAACATCTAAATGGTATTTTTAAAATTAATATATTATAAAACATCAATAATTTGATTCTTACGGTGCTCACTCAGTTACAACCTGATATTACAATCTAATATGGAGGAAATGTATAATTTATTTTGTGCTTAATATAGAGTTGACTTGTGATTTAGAGAAATAATAATAACAAAAACAAAAAATTGTGTGAGAAAATTGTGTTATTACTCTATCTTATAAAACCATTTCAATGTAATCATAAATAAAATATTTAATAATCCATGTTAACGAATATACCTCTTCAAAATATACATTTAAAAGGTATTAAAAACAATATATTTTTAATGTAAATTATTATAAAATATTTCAATGTTTACAATCTAGTGTGAGAGAGAGAAAGAGAGAGAAAACATGTTATTTTCCAATCAATGCCACTTATGTAGAAGCTAATTTTTATAATTGAAGCATTTTTTGTATTCTAGTATCTAAATTTTGGCCTCTATCTATCTAATCTATCTATCTATCTCATATATATATATATATATATATATATATATATATATATATATATATATAATATATATATTATATATATATATATTATATAATATATATATAATATATATTATTTTTGTAGGAAATTGAAAAAAGGATTTGTTTGAATTGCAAGTTTAAGTTTTGTATTATTTACAATCTGGTTGTCGCAGAGAGGGTATTATCAAGGTTTTGAACCCATTTATACAAAAAAATGCAAGATAAACAATGAAAATTGTATCTCCAAAAAATTATAATTTCATGATCAACATGGAGTTAATGCATGGAATACAGACACATATTGGTGTGCTTCTTAGCTTGAAGTTGGTACATGGTATACACACATCTTGATGTGTTACTCAAAATGGAAAAAATTTGTAATTCCTTCCATAATGACTATATAGGAAAAGAAAATAGAGGTCCATTTTAACTTCAAACCTATGAAACATATTAAAAAAAAATGCATCTGAAAGTACAAACCTTTTTTTAATTTGGTATTGTAATATAAAATAGATTTATTTCTCAAAAAAATTGGTTCCCTCTCAAAATTCAGGGTTGTATCAAATCAATAGTTTGACTTTAGCAATATAGAATAACCAATAAATTCAAATTAATTCAAATGGATGGTTTGAACATTATGATAATTTCCCATTTAATGATGATACATTTCTAGCACTAATTATTGTAATTAATATTGGCACTGGTTCAATTCTAATTATGATAATTTTTATTATTATAATTATTTTATAATTTAATTATTATTAATTTTAATTATGATGATATATTTCTAGCACATATTATTATAACTAATATTAGCATAGATTCAATTCTACTTATGAATTTTTTTTATTATTATATTTTTTTCATATTTTTAATTATGGTTATTAAAAATTGAATAATTATGTTATAGTAATACTTATCTTGTATTTTTATTGTTTATTTTAATAAAAATGACAATTTCTGTTATTGATATCTTATTGAAATTTCATTAATTAATTTAGAATTAATAATTTATTAATTCACCATTTTGTTGATTTAATAACCCATCAAATTATAAAAGAATTTGAGATTTAACCAATAAAATTAAGTAAAAATACAATAAAATGCATTAATTTTAAAATTACATCCAATAGAATATCACTTTTACCAAATTATATATTGAAAATGATATTACATCCATATATGTTAACCATTTGTTTTAAATTTAGGAAACATAGTTTAGAAATAAACTGATGTAGAGTAATGTCATAAATTTATCTTTGCATAGTACCTGTTTTAGGAATTTATTGTTAATCTATAAAACCAAATCTTCACATTAACTTGTCTTTTTAAAGTCAAATTATGTATAATATTCCCAATGATTTCCAAAAATCTAATTCATGTACATTTACATTTAATAAAATGAATTAATTTTTTGGAAATCAATGGGACTATTATACATAATTTGGCATTTTTGGAAATCAATGGGACTATTATACATGATTTGGCTGTAAAACGACGAGTTAATGTGAAGATTTGGTTTCATAGATTAACAATAAATTCCTAAAACACGTACGATGCAAAGACAAATTTATCACATTACTCTACATCAGTTTATTTCTAAACTAGGTTTCCTAAATTTAAAACAAATGGTTAACATATATGGATGTAATATCATTTTCAATATATAATTTGGTAAACATATATGGATGTAATATCATTTTCAATATATAATTCGGTAAAAGTGATACTCTATTTTAATTTTAAATTAATGGATTTTATTGTATTCGGTTAAATCTCAAATTATTTTATAATTGGATTGGTTATTAAATCAACAAAATGGTGAATTAATAAATTATTAATTCTAAATTAATTAATGAAATTTCAGTACGATATCAATAACAGAAATTGTCATTTTATTAAAGCAAAACTATAAAAATACAAGATTAAGTATACTATAATATAATTATTTAAAAATATTTTGTAATAATCATAATTAAAAATAATAATAATTGAATATTAACAAATTATATAATAATAATTATCATAATTAGAATTAAACTTGTTCTACTATTAATTATAATAAATTAGTGCTAGAAATGTATTATCATAATTAAAAATAATAATAATAAAATATAAACAAATATAATAATAATAAATTATCATAATTAGAATTGAACCTGTGCTAATATTAATCATAATAATTACTGCTAGAAATGTATCATAATTAAATGGGAAATTGTCATAATGTTCAAACCATCCATTTGAATTAATTTGAATTTGTTGGTTATTCTATATTGCCAAAATCAAACTATTGATTTGATATTATTTAATGTACATTATCAGTGTACATTTGTTACAATTCTCAATGTTGAGAGGGAGCCAATCTTTTAGAGAAATAAATATGTTTTATATTACAACACCAAATTAAAAAAAGGTTTGTACTTTCAGATGCATTTTTTTATATGTTTCATAGGTTTGAAGTTAACATGGACCTCTATTGTTTCTTCCTATATAGTCATTATGGAAGGAATTACAAATTTCTTTCATTTTGAGTAACATCTCAAGATGTGTGTATACCATGTACCAACTTCAAGCTAAGAAACACACCAATATGTGTTTGTATACCATGCATTAACTCCATGTTGATCATGAAATAGAATTTTTTGGAGATATAATTTTCATTGTTTAACTTGCATTTTTTTGTATAAATGGATTCAAAACCTTGATAATTCCCTCTTTGTGACAATCAGGTTGTAAATAATGCAAAACTTAAACTTGCAATTCAAACAAATCCTTATTCAATTTCCTACAAAAGTAATCTAAAAATATATATAGAAAAGGGCCAAAACTTAGAATATCTAGAATACAAAAAATGCTTCAATTATAAAAAATAGCTTTTACATAAGTGACATTGATTGGAAGATAACACATTTTATTTTTCTCTTTCTCTCTCTCTTACTAAATTGTAAACATTGAAATATTTTATTTTTAATTTACATTAAAAAAACTATTGTTTTTAATACCTTTTAAATGTATATTTTGAAGAGGTATATTCGTTAACATGGATAATTTAATGTTTTATTTATGGTTACATTGAAATGGTTTTAGAAGATAGAGTAATTAATAACACATTTTTCTCACACATTTTTTTTGTTTTTGTTATTATTATTTCTCTAAATCACAAGTGAACTCTATATTAAGCACAAAAGAAATTATACATTTCCTACATATTAGATTGTAATTTTAGGTTGTAACTAAGTGAGCATAGTAAAAATCAAATTATTGATGTTTGATAATATTCTTAATTTTAAAAATATCAATTAGATGTTAGTAGATATCAATTATGTGCATTTATTGTCGAAAGCACCATATAGGGTTACTAATATTAGGTACCCAATCAACAATCTATTGAGGAAAGTGTAACTATGTTCGGTCTTCATAAATGTAATTTAAATCTTTACATTTATACAAGAAATGAAATATTATTTTTGTTATTTATATCAATGAGTTTCTTTCTCATTGAAATAGGTCTAGCACATGTCAAAGTGCTATAGTAAAGTCAAAGAGTCAAAAGAAATATTGAAGACCTTTAAGAGCATGTTTCACTATGTGTATTTATGTATTAGAGTCAAAGACATCCCTCCAAGAAAATTCTCAAGTCCTCTCCATGCAACGACATCACCAAAGAAGCTAACTGAACAAGAGAAGACAAGTCGACCTAAAGTCTCCAAGTTGGCCTCAAGTCTACCTAAAGGAGGGACACCCATCTATAAATAGAGGTTGTCTGGTCCTCTAATGACAATACACAATCACCTCTGAAATAAGTGAGAAGGAATGAGTTAAGGGTGAAGGTAAAGCAAGGAAAAGAAGCCTCCAATGCAACAAATAAAGAGGAAGAAATACTAAGCCTTAGAAGTGTATGCTAAGGGTGAACTACAATCACGCATGCAAGAAAAGGAGGGTTATATGCGATCATTAAAGCAACACTATCACAGTCACATATCTCTCATTTTTTGAGCTAGAAACTTAGGCCTATAAGGCCTCCCACTAAAGCAAGTAAGAGACTCTCTCAAGCAAAGAAGGAAGGAGACAAATACATCAGGTAACCCGTCACACGTGCAAAGAAACTAGGGCTACAATTATGTCATGTCAATTCCACAACTACACATCAAGAAGGAGATCAGTTGGACAAGAGAAGGAAGTTATCCTCAGAAGTGAAGGACCTCGTTGAGGATCAAATATAATTCTCTTATAGAGCTAGCATAACAAGGACTATCACCAGTTTCCAGAAGGAGGACAAAGTGTCGGAAGAAGAAGGACGAAGTGTGAGGAAGCAAAGTGCTGGAAGAAGGAAGGACTTGACTTGTGCTTGCAGGATATTCTTTTCAAGGGTGTAGGGTTTGGCATTGATCAATAAAAGCTTCAATAAGAGAAATTTACAAAATGGTTTTCCTCTCTAGAGATACGTTTTGCCCTAGCAGAGAGCCAATATCTTGTGTTTGGTAGAAGTTCGATGAAATAAACACACATAGAATAATAATAAGAGTAGAAGATCAAGCTAACAAGAAAATTGTAAAAGTTCTTCACAATTTTTTATCAAGTTTAGAAGAATCCTAATATCTCTAATTGCCCTAGATTCTTCAGCATGGAATTAGAGCAAAGGCCACACATCAAGGAAAGGGAATCTCAAGAACGCTCATAAGTGACACATCAGGGAAGCACATCTCAAGAACATATACAAGATTTAAGCTTCAAGCCAAGAAGTCTAAAATACATCAAGGACAAGAAGGTCTACCATCTACTATCCATCAAGGAAGACTACTAAGCAAGAAGAGAATCCCTTCATATAAAGGCACCTACAAGAATATCCATCCAAAGAAGGGTCTACACCAAATTACATCATCTACAAAAAAAAGCACTACAAGTCATGCCTCACTCTCCAATCATATCTCATCATCAAGCAAGTCTATTTTAAGGAAGAAATTGAAGATCATCAAGATCAAAGAAGGCAATCCATCAATTTTTCAAGAAGAAAGAAAGACTATTGCATCACAAAATCTATCAAGTAAGTATATATGTCCCCTCTTGAACATACATCTTCATCTTCTTGTAAGGAAAGAAAAAAATTGGTAGGGATTACTAAGTTCCTTGCATGGAATAAGAGGATTGATTTACTTCTCAAGGAGAATGAACTTCTAGACCTCATCAAAGGGAATACCACTATCCCTACTAAGGAACAAACTCAATCCTTAGCCAAGTAAAATAAAGATGAGACAAGATCTCAAAGGATTCTAATAGAATCTATCAAGGACTCTCTCATTCTTTATCTCTCCAAATTTGAAACATCAAAAGAAATGTATGATAAACTAATAAAGCTATTATTGGTAAGCACAACTAGAGAAGTGATATCTCTACCTAATGATTTGTAGATGAAGATACCAAAGGAAGTAATATCTTCCTACTTCATGAAGATCTCTGAGATGAAATATCAACTTCAAGAACTAGGAGAAGTCATCTTAGATAAAGAAATGACAAATGTAGTACTCAATGCCCTACCTAAGGATGTGTGCAACTTCACATCAATCATATATGCCAAGAAGGAAGCAACCCCACTAAGTGAACTGTGGTCTCTATGGAAAACTAAGGAGACTAGACTCAAAGCCAAGGATGATGTGGGATAAAAAGAATAAGCATTTGCTACCATGGCCAAGAGAAAAGGAAAATTTGGTCCACAAAGGACAAGCAGCAGGGACATGTCCAAAGTCCAATGCTTCAACTGTCAAGAATATGGACACTACAAAAGGGATTGTCCCAAACTTAAAAAGGTAAAAAACAACAAGACAAAAAGGGAAGAATATCACAGAAATCAAGAAGTGAAAGAAGAAGACAAGAAGTAGAAGAAGGAAGATCCTCCAGATCTCTACTATGACTGCATCAACTTCTTTACATATGTCTTCTTTCAAAGTCTAGAGTAGTATAGGAGCATATAAAAATAGGATGGAATGCATGGTTGAAATATATATTCTAAAATATAGGAGAATGATGTAGATATAGCTCAAGATATTCATTTATAAGGAATATATCTATTAAAATACCTCATCCATGATGAAAGAAAATGATGATGAATAAAAAATATTAGAAAGCATCCATCATCAAAAGGAAGAAACATTTGCACGATGAGGGTCTTCAAGATCTTCTCACAGAATCTTCAAAAGGAAGTTCATAAATAAGAGCAAATGTCTTAATGGGAGTTCCATTCATGGGATTCAAGAAAGAATGACATGCAGGCAAGAAAAAACTACACCAATCAAGAAGGACCAACAAATAAAAACCCAAGATGATCAAAAAAAAAAGAATCAAGATGAGGTAGGTATGAGTTAAAGTTTAGTCATGTCATCATATGTATTATTGAATCAAGGAAATAGTTCTAAAACATGATGAAGTATAAAAGGATCTCTTTCACTAATGACAGTCACAAAATATTAATACAACCAAGCCACGATATAGACACAACCAACCAATGTGAGTGTACCTGAAATTCGAAGAGGAGATATCAAAATCCGGAGGGTCGCGCTGTCGGCCGTCCCTCGAGATCTAGTTAACAACACTCACTTCAAATTCATGGAGGGGGAAACGACGTCGCCGGAGAGCGACTGCGATGGTGATGAAACGCATGATGCGTACGCCAAGGCTACGTTGATTGTCTGTGCAATGCGTTGAAGGGAGCGGAAGAGATGGCATACGCGGTAGGGAAGATGGGCTTGGTGACGTCAATGCAGCGAGCATCGATTGCGGGTGCAATAGTGTGGACGTACTCCCTTCTGTTTGGGCGTGACAACATTGGTATAAAGGACATTGTGAAACACTCTATGGGTAGGACCACTATCTGCAAAGCATACAAGTTATTGCAACCCCATTTCACTAGTCTTATCTCCATAGATATCTTTCAAGATCCCAAGGACTGGCAAAGGAAGTTGAAACTACCTTAAGACCAATCACACTGCAACCTTGGCATTCCTAAAATCAAATTTATTTCTTTGCCTTCAATAATCAATCCCTACCTAAAATCAAATTTATTTCTTTGCCTTCAATAATCAATCCCTGCTATTCATTTCATAAATCTCTCCCATTTTACTATTTCCAATCTTTTCTACCCTCAACAATTCATTTCATATAATATATATTTTTGAGAGAAAAAAAATACAAAAAAATTAGTGTGATGATATTAAATTTACCAATTATGTAATTAGCATAATTATATTAAA
>APFE030520146.1:0-12253 GCA_000404065.3 Pinus taeda
GTCTCTAGAAGTCATTATTTTTTAATGATTAACTATGCTTTGCTTCTTTCTAGGATATCCTCTCAAGCACATGTTTCAACCAATTCTCAAGTTCATTCTTCAAATTACTTTTATATTTATTTTCGAGATTTATACTTCTCTAATCTTTTGTAAGAAAAGGTCTTTCATTTTATACAGGGTAGGTGATTCCTTGAGTTAGAGGAAAGGAATATCCTTCTCTCACCAGTAAAGGGATTTCCCTATAGAAAAGGAAAATGATTTCCTTTCTTGAGAGAGGTACAAGATTTTCCTTATCAACATTGATTGCATTATCGACATACACATCGTCAACATTAAAAATAGCTGGTGAAGTCTTTATTTTAATATTTTCCTCTCAAGTAATCTTGTTGTTATTTTGAGGAAATCCTCGACCTCTCCCCTTCACATTGGCATTATGAGATACAAGCTTAATTTCTTCTGGGTTTTTCAAGCAATTACTCAAGGGTGCTTCCTTACAGATATTATACACATCTGATAACACTGCAGATTGTTTAAGGGGTTCAACAACAACATTGGATCCATAAATATTTGACTCCATTCCTACATGCTTTCCTTTTGGTTTACTTTGGGCTGGTGGAATAGGTCGAAGGGGATTGTTCAACGAGGACTTTGCAACCCTTGCCCGTGTAATGTGAACATTCGATGTCTGGGTTCCAGTCATTGTTATTTTGGAAATTGTGAACAACACGACTTTACACCTTTGAATTTGTGTAAACCTAGTAGAAAAATCTAAAGATCCGGTCGCAAAATTTTACCAATTATTGCAGCCCACCCAAAGTTCAACTAGAATGCTCAAATGTTAAAGTGCATGATGACCTAAAGTGTGTACTTCTCAAAAATTTTTCTAATCCAAAATAGTGGTTGAGTCATATGCTTTATTACTAAGCGACGGTTGGTTTGAAAAAATAAATGGATATTTTTTTGATAAAATGGTCACATCATTGGCTTCCATATAACGACAATACTAATCAAATTATAAATCACAAGCAAGAGGCATATGAAACACACGATCACTGATTTGAATGATTCAAATGTGTTCATTGTGTTCTTTAATTCTACACCTTTTAACTACTATTTTGACTCTCTTTTTTGGAAATTTATTGTTGAATGTTCACCTTTTGTGGATGTGTGTAATCAATCTAAGATCTTTCACTCAAATTAGCTTGTTTTAAATAATCTATATATTACACAAGAACATTTACGAAGTTATTTTCAAAATTAGTATATTTAGATGTAAATTAGAATGTATGATTTTTATTTTTTGATTGCTCTAAGTCGAGTTCATGTGAAAGGTCTAGATGCACTCTTAGAGATCTTAAAGGAGACAAATATTTGATGTCTTGTCGCTTGGATTTCCCATGCACAAAAAATGTCACTAAGTAGGAGGCTTTGATACAAGGTCTTAAAAAAGTGGTAGATTTGGAAGTTAAATAGCTCCAACTGATAGGGATTTACAAATAGTTATTAAACATTTAGGAAATTCAGTTCACTGTATTTTAATCACCTTAAGAATTATATAGATGAGGCATGGATTATTATTTCTAATTTTGATACATTCAATATTAGTTATTTACATTGAAGTCAAAATGAAAATGCAAATTTACTTTCAAACACAACTGCTATATTTATACCACCGGGAAAATTTTCTATGGACATGTTTTCTAATGAACAATTTTTTAGGCCTTCTATACCAAACAATATTACAAACTAGATATTTTTTGATGATGATGCCCCTATTTTAGAATTCCTCACAAAGGGAGATACTTTTAGGGGATAACCATTGATGAAAATTGAAATTGTGATCAAATTAATACATTGTCTCTTGATGCAAAACTAAAGAGTGAGAACTTATTTCTTAAATATGTGGTTTGAATGGAGAAGTAGCATGACTCGGAAGATAAGTTCAAGGGGGAAACAAACTATAAATCCAATACCTACGCAATGCAATATTAGGTTATGAATATCTGTAACAAATAATACCCACAAAATATTAATCTAGGTATTAGATACATGCCTATTGAGAGGGCTATATCGTTTCATTTCCTCAAGGAATATACAATTTTTTTTTCTCCTAGAATTACACTGATTCAAAGATCCACGACACTGAAATCATTCAAGATGTGATATAATTCAATAATTATATGATTCTATTCAGCAAACATTCTTAGATAGGTATTCAACAATATAATAACAAATGAAAATGAAACTCAATTAGTTTTTGGAGGAAAAAATAATATGTCATTCATCATGTGCTAGAATTCTTTTAGCATGCAATGTTGTTATGCTCTTGTATTTGTGCTAGAAGGAAATCTAGCACACGTTAGATTTATTGTACCTTGCAATGTTGTTATTGCTAAGATGATTATATTTGCGATAGAAGAAAATCTATTGTGCGTTAAATTTATTTTACCTTGGAATGTTGTTGTTGGCAATATAATTGTGGTTGTACTAAAAGTAAATCTAACATGCGTTGAATTTATTTAACCCTACAATTTTGTTATGTGCTTGTGATTGTTCTAGAAGAAAATATAGCACATTCTAGATTTGTTTTTCCCTGCAGTGTCGTTGGAACCATGCTCGTATTTATGTTAGAAGTAAGTCTAACAAGCACTAGATATGTTTGAAGCTATAATGTTGTTATGTTATTATTTGTGCTAAAGAAAATCTAACACTTGTTAGATTTGTTTCATCTTACAACGTTGTTATTAGGAATACACTTGAGTTTATTATAGAATGAAATCTAGCATGTGTTAGATTTCCTTTGCTTGATAATGTTGTTGTTGGCAATATGCTTGTATTTTTGCTAAAAGTAAATATAACACATGTTAGATTTTTTCAGCTTACTTTGTTTTTATGTGCTTGTGTTTGAGCTAGAAGGAAATTTAGCACACACTATATTTCTTTCAAAATGCAATGTTGTGGTTGGAATTTGGTTGTTTGTGCTAGAAAGAAACACGATAGAATTCTTTGACCTTGCAATGTTATTGGAATTTTACATGTGATTGCGTTAGAAGGAAATTTAGCACATGTTAGATTTCTTTATTGCAATGTTGTTATTGACAATATACTTCATTTTGTGCTAGAACTAAATTTAGTGCGTTTTATATTTCTTTAACCCTACAATGTTGTTATGTTCCTGTGTTTGTGCTAGAAGGAAATCTAGCACAAGAGATTTGTTTCATCCTGTAATGTGCTTGTGTGTGTTAGAAAAATATGTAGCATGCACTAGATTTCCTTGCCCTGTAATGTTGTTGTTGTCAACATGGTTGTGTTTGTGTTAGAAGTAAATCTATCATGTGCTATAATTCATTCATGTTACAATGTTTTTGTCTGCTTATGTTTATACAAGAAGGAAATCTGAAACACATTAGATTTCTTTCACCTTGCAATGTTGTTATTGGCAATGTGCTTATCTTTGGGCTAGAAGGAAATCTTGCATGCACTAGATTTATTTTACAATGAAATTTTATTGTTGGAAATATGGTTGCTTGTGCTAGAAGGAATTTAGCATGTGTTTTGTTTCCTTTAGCTTGCAATCTACTTGTGTTTGTGATAGAATGAATCCAGCGTGCACTAGACTTCTTTAGTCCTACAATGTTGTTATGTGCTTGTGTTTGTGCTAGAAGAAAATATAGCATGTGTTAGATTTCTTTCAGATTGAAATGTGCTTGTGTTTGTGTTGGAAGAAAATTTAGCATAGGCTAGATTTTTTATACTCTACAATGTTGTTGTTAGCAACATGCTTGTATTTGTTGTAGACATAAATCTAACACATGCTAGATTTTTCACTCTACAATGTTGCTATGTGCTTGTGTTTGCGCTAAGAGGAAATCTAACAGATGTTAGATTTTTTTTTACCTTGCAATGTTATTGCTAACATGTTTTTGTTTGGGCTAAAATGAAATCTAGCTTGTGTTAAATATGTTTTGTCCTGTAATGTTGTCATTGGAAATATTTATATGTTTGTTTTAGAAGTAAATATATTGGAATTTTTTCTCACCCCACAATGTTGTTATGTGATTATGTTTGCATTAGAAGGAAATATGGTATGCATTATATTTCTTTCACCTTGTAATGTTTTATTTGCAAGGTGCTTTTGTTTTTGATAGGAGGAAATCTAACATGTGTTAGATTTGCTTTGTCTAGTAATGTTGTTGTTGGCAATATGTTTGTGAATTTGCACTAGAAGGAAATCTAGTACGTGTTATATTTCTTTTCACAATGCAATGTTATTTTTGACGATATAGTTATTTGTGCTAGAAGGAAATCGAATGTTGTCTTACATATTTTTATTTTGCAATATGCTTCTGTCTATGCTAGAAGGAAATTTAGCTTGTGCTAGATCTCTTTTTTTTTGCAATGTTGTTGTTGACAATATGCTTGTGTTTGTGATAGAAGTAAATCTAGCACATAGTAGATTTATGAGACCTTGCAATGTTGTTACGTTCTTGTGTTTATGATAGAATGAAATATAGCACACATTAGATTTCTTTCATCTTACAATGTTATTATTCACAATGTGTTTTTGTTTTTGCTAGAAGAAAATCTTGTGGGTACTAGATTCTTTTTGCCTTACAATTATGTTATTGGTAATATGTTCGTGTTTGTGCTAGAAGTAAATCCAACATGTATTAGGTTTATTTAGCCATATAATAATGTTATTTACTTAGGTTTGTGCTAGAAAGAAATATAACATGTGTTAGATTTTCCTTTACCTTGCTGTAATGATGTTGTTCACAACATATTTGTGTTTGTGCTAGAAGAAAATCTAGCACATGTTAGATTATTTTCACCTACCAATGTTGATATGAGTTTTTCTTTTTTTTTGTCTTCCAGAAGGAAGTGTGCAATGCTTAAATTTATGTCCCTTTCTAATGTTTTATTGGCAATGTGCTTGTGTTTGTATTAGAAATAAATCTAGCATGTCCTACATTTAATTTTCTTTGCAATATTGTCGTTGGAAACATGTTTGTATTTTTGCTAAAAGTAATTCTAGCACATACTAGATTTATTTCACCTTACAATGTTGTTATGTGTTTGTTTTTATGCTAAAATGAAATTTAACTTACGATATATTTATTTCACTTTGCAATGTTTTTATTGGCAATGTGCTTGTATTTGTGATAGAGGGTAAAATAGAATGTTTTTTTTTCACAATGCAATGTTGTTGTTGGAAACATGCTTATGTTTGTACCATATCCCATTCTTAAGCCACATATTCCATATGAACGACCTTCTAATCATTTTAGGGTTACATTTTTTATATTGTAACAATAGTTTATGTAGGCATGGACTAAAACCTCATTGTCTCTAAAAGGCAATGTCAAATTACATAAGCATGGAGATGTCTCAAGAAAGATTATTATTGTAATGTTTTTATTGACAATGTTTTTGTGTTTGTGATAGAAGGAAATTTAGCGTGCACTACATTTACTTTACAATGCAATGTTTTTGTTGGCAATCTTCTTTTATGCGATAGAAGGGACTCTAGCATGTGTTACATTTCCATTGCCTTGGCAATATTTTTAATGACAATGTGGTTGTGTTTGTGCTAGAAGGAAAACTAGTTTGTGCTAGATTTCTTTCGGTTTGGAATGTTTTTCTTGGAAATATGCATGTGTTCGTGCTCAAAATAATTCTAGCATATGCTATATTTATTTCACGATACAATGTTTTTATTGGAAATATCCATGTGTTTGTGATAAAAATAAATCTAGGATACAACTATTTATTTTTCTTTGCAACATTTGTGTTGGAAATATGCTTGTGTTTCTGCTAGAAGTAATTCTATCACATTCTCTATTTCTTTCACCTCGCAATGTTGTTATGTGTTTTTTATTTGTGCTAGACGAAGATCTAGAAGAAAATCTAATAATTGCCATAGTTAATGTTCTTCCATTGTGTTTTGATTTTATGCTTTCTAAAGAAAGCTAAGAATATACATGACTATAAAAGATAATTTTTTTGTAAATATGATGTTGTTGTAGTCTTTATAGTTTTATTTATTTATTCACAATGTAATGTTTTTTGGAAATGTGTTTATGCTCGTGCTAGAAGGAAAGCTAGTAGGTGATGACTTGCCTATAGTCACGATTAAAAGAACATAATAAATTATTTGGGGGTTCCCTTTTTCTAATCAACACCATGATTAGCTATTATTGTGAGTTCTACACTTGTTATTGTTCTTGTTCATTTTTGTTACAAATACAATGATGCGATTAGTTATAGTATTTATAAATTCATACTTTCTTCAATAATTCGAAACCATAGACTATGAAGCTAATGATAATTCAAAGGAAGCATCCAAGGAAAAAGAATTTTCAAGAAGCATGACACCAAAATATTTAAATGGTATGAAAATTTTATAATTAGTTTATACTTTGTTACAATGGTTAGACTTTATGCTAATAAATGGTTTTTGATTAGCTTATATTTATTATTTTATCAGGTCGATGATGAAATGTTGTGCACCTCCTTCGAGTGTCCAATTATAATTTTTTTTGTAATAAAAAAATTCTCTTATATATTGATCAACCTATTTGGGATAAATGGTACCCTGCTTTTAACTGTTACCAACTAGGAACATTAAAGTGTTCAATAAGTCAACCCAATTTTCAGACTACAAGAGAAATAGTTTACATTATTTGACAACATGTACTCTTCGGCCCATAGGGGATTAACCATGGAAGAAATTTCTTCAGTAGCAGATAAGCTATTGGATGAAACCATTTGGTTTTTTATTCCACTTAATCATCCAACAAATGCCACAAAATTAAAAGATTATTGTTCTAAATTGAAAACCAATAGAACATTATTGGAGGCAATGGTTACATATTGTGAAAGTCATGATGAGAAACTTAATAAGAATACTTTTACCACATTCAACATTCTTGAGAATTATGAAATTAACGATATTATATTTTCCAACTTTTGGAACATGGTGAGGGGTTTACTTATGTAAAAAGAACACATAATACAAAGATAGAGTCCCTTTCTCAGAAAGCATGTGGATTCCTTGATATAATGATAAATGGATCAACAAGTGTTCAACGAGTTGACAACAATTTTGAATTTGGTTGTCATTATGGGGGCTTTGATATTTTTTCAACACTTTTGCACTCTTTTCCAATGTTAGTTGGAAGCAGTTTTACATACTAACCTTATTGTTCTGGATACACTTGCTTTGAAAAAATAACCATTCCACAAGGATATAATATTGATTTTTTTTCGATTTCTTATGGAAAAAATGAGTTTAATGAATTTACTACTCTTAATAGAACTTTGGTTTTGTAATGATGTACGCAAGTTTTTGGAAATTGCCATAAAGAACTCCAAGTTAAACTATAAAATGACTAGTGGCATATGAATATAAGTCTCAAAACAGGTATAGTTATGATATAGTTTTTACTATACACTTTTATACTTAAGAATTAAAAATTTTGGAAGCTTCAAAATACTTTCACACATTTGCAGACACATTTGATGAAAATGAGTTAGATTATGATTTTTTAATGGACTTATTGGAAAAACACCAACAATGTAGTGATGCAAAAGTGGTTATTACTCTTTATGCAGGGACAAATTTAATCAAGGCTTGTTGTACATATGGAAGAATAATTGCATGTGTTGTGAAAACATAGCCACAAAGGATAATCATGTTGAATAATTACAAATATTTTCAACTATCAAATCCAGGATCTATTAACTACTTAGAAAATTTAGGTACTACAGTTTCTTTGTTGTTTCTCTTATAATACTTTGGATAATATTTTGTTTATATTTTTAATTGTCAAAGTGTTTACTAAAATGACTAATGATCGAGATTCTAAAACAAAGAATTATGAATGTGGGAAGCAAAAAAAAATCAATATAGTGCTTATGATGCTGAAAAAAGTTTAGAAATGGAAACATGAGGAGAAGAAGTTATCATACTAGGAACATAATTTGTTTGGTTGTTTCTCTTGTTACTTTTTGAATTTATTTAATTTCCATATTCATAACATTTTTGGATGTCTATTATAGGGAATTATGAGAAGAATGAAATTAATCAAAACAATGACTATGGAATGATGGGGATAGAAATGAGTATTAATCATTGTAACTCTTTTTTTTAATCTAAATTATTATTTTTATTATCGTGAATCATTATAGTTGGAAATAAAGAGAATGAATATAGTGACTAAGGGAGTGTCCCACAAAACTACAATCAAGACCAAAATATTATATGGAAAATTAAAGATGATTCGTTTTTTGTATAGTTTAATGGATTTTGTTCATTGTCACAATTTATAACATTTTTTTTATGTTTATTATAGAGACAAGAAAGGAGAACAAAGACATTGATCAAATGAATGTGAAACAAAGCTTTAATTAAGGACAAAATATAATATCAGGTACTTATAATTTGTCCACTTTTTTTCCTTATTATTTAATGATTTTATTCATTTTCACAATTCAAAATATTTTATATGTTTAATTTAGAGAAAAATAAAGGTAACAAAGATGATGATGAGGTGCAAAGTTACAAATATGAAGATAATGTCATAGCAAATAATTATAACTTGTCTTCTTATTTATTTTATTATTCTTTGAACTCTAATGCTTGTAACTACCATAATGTTGTACATTTTTATTATAACTAATAGAAAGGACAAAATTAACAATCAAAATAATGTTAAAGGTGTGTGTGGGTGTGTTTCTTTTTAAAGGTTTATTACTAATGTCTTTTTTTGTATTGGTATTTGATTGAATGTTTAATAAGAAGTACTATTGGCAGTTGATTGAATGTTTGATATGTTTACTCCAAGTTTTATCAAGATGATAAAATAACTTATTATTTCATTTATAAATAGTGAAAAAACCATTCAAGGTAAGTGTATTGTTTCAACAATTTATTTAGTAGTTTTTATAACATGAATAAAATGGTTTGACTAGATTATTTGTCACTGTGTTGCAACCAAAATAGCTGAAAATAAATTAGTTATTATTGAAATGAAGGACATTTTTTTATCATAGCATCGATGATGAAGCAACAAACAACGAGCATATTTAGAAAATGGGAGCTAATGTTGATTACACAATAGAGAAAAAATTATTTTGCATCCATCCGCATGCAAAAACATTTTTTGAAATGTGTTTCAAAAATGAGTATCTTAACATTGCAATTTGGATGACAGCTTTGAAAGAAAGCACAACAAGAGTTTTAAAAAAGTTGGTTTCAGAAACATTTAGGATAAACTTGTGTTTATGTGGACTTCTTAAGATTGTAAACTACAAAAGGGACATAAGGTCATTAACTATCCAATCAAAGTTATACACACTAAATCATTGAAAAAAGTGTGGGAAATGCATACCCAATGTGTTGCAACCAATACTATTATAGTGGATTGTTCACTTGAGAGCGTGAAAGATAATCCCAAAGAAAATGTGATTCTTGCCCCTCCATTCATCGGAACAAATCAAGAGGATAATTGGTTGATCGATGAGCTATGGAGAATGTTGCATAAACTCAAGAAGGCTACAAATGTGCGAGCTAATTTTAAAGACATTCAATTACATTTAGAAGTACCTTAATATGACCGATTGTCTATTTCATGTTATTATATGTACGACATCAGGAATTATTAGTTTTATTTCACAACACTAATAAAATAAATGTTGATTTGGTTTGTCATTACTAAAAGAAAAATACTTTTATTTTCCTTATTTTTGGTGAGATATTGTGTTGATAATAATTATTGATTTGAATAGACATTTAATGTTTCCATATCAAAATTTCCCATGCTATAGAATTTTTTACAATGGATTACATTAAATGTAAAAATTAATAGATAACTGGTATATTTGTTTGAATTAGATCATTACAATTATTTGTTTCAATTTGGTTTAAGTTATCATTATACCTCTTAGAAATTAGTAATGTGAAGGATGGCCCATTGTATTTTGATAACATTTTTTAATCCATATAAGTTGAAAAACTATATTAGGTTGTACGTAGCACCAACAATAAACATACAATTTGTACTAAAAGAAGCACCAAAAGAAACTAAGGTAGAGGCTCTAGAAATTAACATATAAATAATTAGGTTTGAAATTTAAAAATTGTATTATATTGTATGTGGAAATTAATATATAATTTATTTGTTTACTTTCACTAGACCATTGTAATTATATTTTTCAATTGCAATTAAAGAAATCATTATAAGTATTAAAATCAATGATTTAAATGGTGGGCCAATGCGTTCTTAGAATATTTTTATTCCATACAAATTAAATTAAGGTATTATGTTGTATGTATAAAGTAAACATATCATTAGTTTGTTCATTTTAATAGGGCCATTGTATTTGTATTTTGTGATTACTATTAACTCATTGTAAAATTCCCTCTGCATACAAATGGAAATAATTCATAATAAATATTAACATCATTTTTAAATTGGTAGGTTTTTATGTCCTTAGTCAATGAAGTGTTGAAGTGGAGATGTGTTAATATCATACATGTGGTTGCAGTGTAGATGCAGATGAGCATTAATACAAGTCAAAAGATGGTGATATTTGAAATGGAAGGAGTATTCTTCCAATCATACGCCAAAGATGAACTAAAATTTCATATTCAAAGAGAGCCAGATTGGCAGTTTGGTGATGGGTCTTATTTTTTAAGGCCTTTTCAGCCAAGTATGAAAATGTTGCTTAAAAAATTATGATGTTGCAATATGGACATTAAATTTCACTGACAAGTACATATGAAAAGTAATAGAGAAATCAAATATTGATATAGAGGACTTTAAATTTGCACGGGACAGGTCTTATTGTCATTTGCAAACAAAATTGGATGCAGGGAGAACAAGACAATTTTATGACAAATGTTGACTGATGTGTGGTCCCAATATGGAGATAATTATGAAGAATCAAATGTATTTCTAATAGATACAACAAAGCATACTTCTCAATTCATTGGATATCGATCAAACCACATCTTGATAAAATCCTATACAGGAAAAGAGCAAGATACTTGGCTTATGCAAGTTTTGTTCCCCTTCCTTAAGACACTTCATCTTATCAATAAAAAACATTAGTACATTTGAATGTTCAATAGAACATGTACTTCATTGTATTGGATGGAGATAATTTGCTTCATAAATTTATTGAAAAGTACATTCCAAAATTTTGATACATTTTGGACATAGTTATTGTTGAATCAATTTGTATGATTTTATATTTTTTGAAATATATGGGAATTGTCAATTGTATTAATATGTATATTTCTTATTATTTATAGTCTCTTTTGCAATGATTTTGTTGTATCAATTTTTTTCTAGGATGTGTGCATGCATTCTTAAATGAATTGTTTGTCATTTAAATTATCTTGCATGAACCATCGAGGCATTTTATTTTTAATGACATATGTCTACTTATTGCTAAAGAAAGTATAATTATTGCTAAATAAAGTATAATAATTTACTTGATAAATGTTATGTGCACTATTCACTATTCACAATGCATTATTCACTATTAAGGCCAATGGGAAATGTGTCATAGGTGAATGATTTGAACTTTTTGAAGCATAATATATGTGATTTCTTAATCCATAATTTTCATAAATTTAGATGCCTAAATCAATTAATGGTTGTAACTGCAATCATATCATATTGAAAATCAATAAGGCACAAAGTCGGTTATTCATTGTTTACATATAAAATGCACTAATATGAGTGCATAAATGTGATTTGTAATTTTTGAGATAAAAAACTATTGTAAGAAATTTTGCATTTCTTAAAATAACATATAATCAATGATAATGATTGCTAAGTGGACTATCAAGGTTTGATTAGACAATATCATGGATGGATTATGTCTTTGAACTGTAAGGCATCTAATTTCATTACTTAAAGTTATTTTTTTGTAAATTTGTATTTTAAATAAACTGAAATCATATGATTTGAGCTAGAATTATATTATTGACTTGTACTTAGTTATGTCCATTAATATGATTGTATAAATGTGATATATAATATTTGTATACTATGATGCATTTCTTCCAAAATTAAGTCTTATAATTTGTTGATAATAAGTATTAAGTAGACACTTTATGCTAATGGGTGATGGCTCATAGGTTAATACTACTCGATAAATTGTAGGGCATTCGATTTTTAATCCATAACTTTTTTTATATATTCTTAAATCGACTATTTTTATATGCAATAATCTCATCTCA
>APFE030520165.1:5811-54897 GCA_000404065.3 Pinus taeda
TGGATGGATGCTAAGGGTCCATAGGGACCTCACTTAGCCTCCCCAACCTGTTCCATGCTTTCCTTCCTTCTCCATCCCATCTGCACAACCAAATCCTAATTAGCACACAATCACAATCATTCCACCCACTTAATGAAAAAGTACAAAAACATGTCTTTTATGATGCAAGTAGTTTAGATCCATGCATTTTCACTTATTAGAGGTAGTAGCAGCATTGGTAGAAGTTTCATTCACATTCTTTGCATTATAGAAGTTAGACTAGTCAAATTAGGGTTTCCTAGGCTTACATGCTTTTATTTGCTTTCAGTTCATTTTCGTCAAGTAGATTAGTCTCCTTTGAGCTAGCTTTCGTCCATCATTGATAAAGCTTCTTCTGTGAGCCTATAGAAGTTGGCTTGAGCCCTAGCGGACTTGCGCCAGCGGACCAAGTGACAGCTGCGACAAGAGCTAGTACTTGTGCATATAGCACCGCCGCTTCCAAGTTTGTACGAACTACCGGGTTGATAAAATTAAGAGACAGGAAGCCCCAGGAGTTGTAGCATTATTGCTACAATACTGGGGCTCACCAGTGACTTGGTCTTACTTTACGACTAGGAATCCGATAAATTGGGAGCAGGTAAATTCAAGTCTTTGTGGATGGGCCCCTATATTGTTAAACGTGTATTAGCAAAAAGGGGCCTACGAGTTAGTGGATTATGATGGGATTCCACTGGCGCAACGCCGTAACGGGTTGTACCTTAAGCGTTACTACGCATGATTCAATGTAGTAACCCCTATGCTTTTGTTACATTTTTGTTTTCACTAAGGGTAATTGTTTTGGTCAAGTAATCCACTTTTTACAGTTGTTGCAGATGTCGAACCTATTGGAATCATTTGTTGGATATGCCGACGGAGTGAGTTGTAGTTCACGAAACCCATCTTCTGTGGCTTGGGCCATTTTTGATCCAAGCGACGAGTTAGTAAGTTTCTGAGGGGTATGTATTGGTCGGTCAATAAACAACATCGCTGAATATAGTGCGTTGATAGAACTCCTCTCTGATGCCATCACACATGGCATACACCGACTTGTCGTCAGGGTAGACTCACAACTCGTCATCCTACAATTCCCTGGTATATACTCCGTCTGAAATCCAGCTATATATCGCATGTTCCTAAGGGTCAAGATTTTGTAAAGGCAGTTTGATTCTATTCAATATCAACATATTTCTAGAAATTTAAACACATTAACAGGCTCATTGGCAAATTATGTGTTAGATAGACATTTGCAACATTTATGAAAAGAAACATTTCATTAATATTTGCATCAGGATCGTGTAACTTAACCAAAATAAAACTCCAAAAATCAAAAATATATATATAACTATTTGTGGTTTACACATAATGTTCTGTAACCAAGACAAAATTGGTCAGATGACCCAAAACTCAAAACGCTAGGGGGCACCCTAGTCTAATGATGCTGGTGATAACAAGTCACCGCCTGTGCAATCATGTGTAAAAGCCTAGTCCATCGACTCGGCACGCCAGTATTATGTCGATGCAACCTCAGAGGCAGCTCGTCAGTCCTCACATCCGAAATACCAAGAGTGAGGCCCTCAACCTGATCCTGCATTGCTGAAAGAGTCTCGGCCACATCAAGGTTGTGAAGGATAGCCCTTCCCATAGCCTCTCCTGCTGGAGCGGCAGCTGACACTCTCAGGCGTACTACTGGCCGAACTCGTCCAATATTTGCATGAGCACATGAGTTTTGATTAGTCCTGATAGAAGAAAGCACAAGAACATTATAAAAAGAAATGATAAACAGATATATGGTCAGAGAATTTACCGATAGCACCCCACTGCTTGCCAGCCGACAACACCAAATCCGGGTCACCCCAGAAATCCATACCAGCATATGGATACTCGGAAAAAACCATCTCTTGACGGTTGAACCACTTGAAGAAGGTATCAGAAAAGGAAACATGGGACTGACCAGCATGTCGATCCATAAGGTCGACCCATCTCTGCATCCATGGCTCAGTCGGTGGAGGTAAACAAAGTGAAACGTACTGCGGCTGCATCAGTGGGATCTTTTCCAAGGCAAAAGCGGTCAAAATAGAACCATAACCAAAGTTCTTCAATCTTCCATTTTTTACCTTGGTCAATTGTTCTTTCTTCACAGAGAGTATTGCATCACACCAGTTGAACACCTTTGGTTCAAGGCATTCCAAGGCATACTGCATATAAGACTTGTTGGCCACATGAAGAGCCGCACTACCAGCCAGTCTACCAAAAGTGAACAAAATGGTCCTCAAAGACCTGTCAGTGAAGTCTCGGATATTGATCTTGTCGTCCTTACTCAGCTGAGATCCCTCTCTACAGTATCGACGAATATAATCTCTCATGGATTCACCCCCACAGACCGAACCTGATAATGAGATAGGGGCACCATGCCTCAATAATCCGGTCAAAAAATAGATGTCCATGACAGTCAAGGGGATGGATTTGCCCCTAATCTGGAACACCTGGTTGGTAGGATCCCATGCATTGAGAAAATATTGCAACAAGTTGATTTGTTGCCTCATGCTAGAGATGCGAAAAAACTTGAACAAGCCACAGTTCCGCAGTGCATTTACCGTAACCGGATCATGTAAATCAAGCATGTCCTCTTCTTCATGCTCACATTCTCGCCATGTAACAGGCATTTTGCTCTGATGAATCTCTGAAAACAAACAAGAGAAGGGTCAAGATCCTGATTTGGTGAAAAACAGGAAAAAATTCCATGAAAAAATTGTGCACAAGTTTCCCTCCTTGCGCCCATCGCACCCCCAGCAGTGTATTGGGTGGGATGCATCCCTACTGGCCAATGGCCAAGCTAAGATGCATCGCACCTTTCCATATAGAAAGGGTTCGATGGAGCCGGGGTGAATTTTTCAAACCCCAGAGGCTTAGAAAAAACATGAAACATGCTTAGAATTCAAAAAGGAAAGAATGAAACTGAAGAGCTCAGGTTTAGCTCCTACCTGGTCCAAACAGTGCCAAGAATCGTCCGCAGAATCTCCCAAAATCAACTGGTGAAAATCAAAGGGGGAAAGCACCTACAATGCTCCAACAAACCAAAGTTCAAATGAAATGCTAAAATGAGAGGTAAAAGCCACTTTTAAATTACTTTTCACATAATTCAAGTAAAATATTAGTGTTTTAACTCATTTTTCAAGCATATATTGTTCGTTTCTAACTAGTTTTATGAAGCAATTGAATAGGTAGTACAACCTTTGAAGGAACAAAGTTGTCAATGGTAAAATCAAGGTAATCAATGACCATTATATCGAGCAGTTTTTATGTGGAGTTCAAGCTCGTTAAAAATTAAACATAAGCAGTGAGCAAATGTTTCCCTCGAAGTTTAAGCTCATTCATTAAAAAATGAACCAATTTCCGGTAAATAACCATCGTGAATGCATTATCATCAACCTTTGAAGCCTTGGTCGTGTTCTCATCATCACCTCCACTCTGTATTGGCCGATCATTCACCTCCATTTTATTGTTTACTCTTTTTGAGGAACAGCTACGAAGAGTGATCCTGTTAGCCATCCTTGTAGCACTGCCATGATTGGAAAATTCCAAACCTTACCTGGAATCAGCTGCTACTCGAATTTATCACTCGTTCCTCGAAAAATGAGTCTCCTTTAAGCTCTTTTCATCTGACTCGTAAAATATGAAAATATTTCCGAGAAATTAGCCTTTCTAGCTCGTTAAAGTGACCGGAAGTGCTATCCCTCCTTTAGATTTTAATCTTTATGGACTTGAGGGATTATTACATAAAAAGATCGAGTGCTTGTTTTGTTCGGCTGATTAAAATTACCGAAAATTCATCCCTTTTGTATTATTTTATACTTTTTTGGAATTAAGGGATTATCAGACGAAAAAGGATTATTTGAGTTTTCTTTACGTCCCTTTCAGACTCTCTAAAATTGAAAAGGTCCGAGTTATCTTTGTCGTTAAACTCGTTAAAACCGAATAGCGACAAACTTGTCCATACAGACAAGAACAAGTTTCACTATCGCTAGGCTCATTTAAACATAGCGATGGGTTTGCCCGAAGGGAGAATTATAGAACAAGCATATGTTATCCTCATCAAGCTTGACAGAAATAAAGAGGTATTGGTTAGCAATGACTGGGGAAAAATTGGGAAGAAAACTTGAAGAAACTTTATTGGTAGCAAGTCGCTCTTGAACATGACACTTTCACTCTGCATCCGAGTCGGGTTGGGTTGTTCCGTTCACTTGCCATATCACCATTGGTCGATCACACCATCCACATTTTGAGTTAACGCTACCAATCCATCATGTCAGTGTCGCCGATATTTTCAAGAGAAGTCTCTCAGAGAATTCACCTGTGTCTCATCCACTGCAATACATTTACGCTCCGTTCTTTCATGGCCGCCACCCTGAACCTTATATCATCATATCGTTTTCACCTCCATTATTATCATTTGCTCCATTCCATGTCGTACATGTGGGATTCATTAAGGCCCTCCTATGATGGATCGCTTCTTGTCGACATCAGCCCATTATCGAGGAAGTCGATCTAGGAACAACCCTTTCAGTACTTTGAAGCTTGCATGCCTTAATGGCAAGTTTCTCACTTCCGGCAACAGGTTTACAGCAATGGCCTTCGACTGAAAGATTTTTGCGTGGTGTTCGATGCCAAGTCCCTTATTCACACCATGCGAATTTTACTGTAGTACCTTGAGGGTCATCATCATTATCGGTGATTCCTCTCACGCCTGTTAACAGCTTACATCGCTAGCTGGTAATCAGGCAATGTCTTTCCATGTTCGACTCCAGAACATCTCTCACATGGATCGACTTGTACTTTGAGTGAAGATCGAATGAGATTGAAGACCCCGGACCTCGTTTCATCCATCTGGGCTGCGATATATATTTAGGAAAATAAAGACATCAAATGTAAATCATTGCTGCACATATAATCATCCAATCTAAGGGATGATGGCTCTATCAGAATCATCAGTTTGCACACAGATGATTGTCTATCTTATGTACATGAAAATGAATTTATAAAGCTGAGCATGGGAATTCCCGCCTCAGGTAGATCATGAAAATATTATGAAGATAATGTATTGTATTGTATCTTATTATAGGTCGCCTTCCAACTCGAGAAAACTTCGGATCCTCATGATAAAGAATTTCACCCAACATCAAAAGATTAACAACCTCATGCTTTAGGGGGCAATTGTTATAGACATTTTTAGGAACTACAACCCCAATCAAATATGTCCATAAACCAAGGGATTATAAGTCCCTAAAAGTTTTGTTCCATCCCCTAAAAAAACAAGGTCAACTGATTACATCATCTCCCAGAAGTTCTCCATAAAAAACTACTCAGAACTGGTCAAAACTCAACCATCTCACCTGCTCCATGGTCAAAGTGTGGTGCATCCCATCTAAATGCACATGGGAGGTGCAATGCATACTTAAAATCCCTTCTATGGGGTGCGATGGGCAAGAGTGGACAAATGGAAGAGTCAATTTGCGAGGTGGAGGATCATGGAATCTTCCAGAAACTTCTCTTATGACACTTGCCTCTCTGAATTCGCCCATGGATGAGTAAGAGATCATCAATCTCCAAGTGGAATCAAGAACTATCAAAGAGAGGACACTAATCAGATCTCAGAAGCTGACTCACCCCCCTTGCAAACATCTATATATGGATCCCTCATCCCAGAGATCCAGAGGCTGGAATTTTGTATCTTGTAAGGAAGTGTTGTTGGTTTCTTGGTGCAACATGATAGTGTTGGGTGATCTAAGCTTTTCATGAGGTGAAGAAGGGCTTTCTTGCTGAGAGGATGACGCTGGGTCAGAACAATTGGTTGTAATCCTCTTTGCTATTCTTGATATTAATAAAGTTATTCAAGTTTTCCTCCACATTCTTGTATGATTGATGATATATGCATTTGTGTGGTCAATATATATCTAGTCCTATATTGTTTATGATAGTAGATCTATGTTCTTGGATAGTGTTATGCTTCTTTAATTCTATAGGTGCTCTTTGAAGCTGGGTAGACGAGGAAGTGAGTGGAAAAGATCTATTAGAAGGGAGAGGAATCAAACAAGGAACCAAGCGCAAGACAGAGGTTGGTCTCCTTCATTCCCCTCTTATCTACTTCTCATAAAGGAAAACGAAAGTAGTTTTAGTTTGTTTGTTTCTAAGATAGCTACCAGTCTTAGTGGGACTAGCAGCTCCGAGTGGACACTAGACTTCCTGATAACAATCGTGGCCAATTGTCCTACAAAAGTTGCAAAATAACTACTGGGGGGGAGGGGTTGTCTTAGGCTTTGCAATAGATGACAGTTTTCTATGCCATGCTTTCCTCCTAACTGACAGATCATGCACCAAAGTGCGGCTACCGCACTTGGCCCTGCTTGTACCTCTGGTCGCAATGGTATAGGTCCCCCTGCTGCCACATAGTTCGCAAAGACTGGACAGTGATCCTTATTGTGACCCTGGCCCTTACATTTGATACACCACACTTCTTCGTGCACTTTTGACCAAGGCGCCTATCCTTGTTTCAAACTTTACATCTCTAAACATAGGTTTTGTATTTGTGCCTAGATTTTCTGAACTCCCAACCTTGGATCCTGTATTGGGGTTTCATGCCACCTCATTGTGGTCTCTAATGCTTCAGCTTGGGTTGAGATCTTTTGTTGTGATAGCATCATCCTCATATGTGGTGTCAAAGATGCCACAAACCATGTGCAGTGCTGTACATTTGTCAATGTCATGTTAGCCTCACGGATTGCTCTTTTCAATCTCTGATCTAGATCCCACGGGGTTTCACCAGGGAACATTGCAATTTCCTTGAACCCAATGACCGATTGCATCTCTAATTTTGGCTGACCAAATTCTCTGTTTAATGCATCCTGGATCGCGGCTATTCTCGCATTCGGATGATCACTTGAGTACTTTATATACCATGTCAATGCGGAGTCCTGCAACGCACTAACCAGAGTAGCCTTTTTGATGTTATCATCTGTTACGCCTTGGGCTTCCCATACAACCTTTACCACAAACTAGAAGTGACCTGGTTCCTCATTTCCTACACCTTTAAATACCAGCAACTTGACTACATTCGCCATCCCAACCTTCAGTGGTGGTGGAGGTGGGGTTGGTGAAGATGGGTTTGAAGTAGGTGATGGCATAGGTAGTGGTGGTGTTAGTGGAATGCATTGCTTAATCAATTGGACTGCGCTTCTCAGAGAGAACCCTACGAGTTCTTCCTCACTTTCTCGTGAAATAGAAATCAAAGGACTATTCTCTAATCCTTCGGTTCCTCGGTAGCCTCTTTCGCTCTGCGTTACACCAGACATCAATAAATTTGCATAACCTATTTTTCACATAACAACATTTTAATCCAAGTATCAATGATTTGATGTACTTACCCCATGGTCCTTGGAGAAAATTCCTTCCTGCTTCACTATAACTCACAGTTGTGTCTATTGTGAACTCAGTGATGAACCCTCCTATTATCTGATCCAACCAATGATCTACTGCACATGCAATTTTATCTTCATATGCTTCTAGCATGCGCACCAATTCTGGAGTCCACACAATGGTTTGATCTAGTCTGGAGCTTCCCACACTGTCAGCTAGCCTCGCAATCCACTCGTACAACTCTGTCAAAAATTACACAAAGAAAATATCATGAATCTCTGTGTATATGTAATGATCCAACCACCTTTCTTCTAATATCCACGGATTTCTATTTTCCTGAACCACAAAGTCGTGAAGCTTCTGGTCCAACCAATCTTCAAGCTCTTTCTTTGTAGGCTTCCAGTGTTCCGACATCAAACATCCCTTAGGAAGATCCAAACCCTGACAATGGAACCATTTGTTGGCTTATTGTGCCCTGACCCAGGTTTGGAAGAGTTATTAGCCAAACGAATCCCGCAGCTACCGGCCCTTTCGGCAACAACTTGTGGAGCGTGGACTGAGGTCTCACCCAAGGTAGCAGGGGAGGGTGCTGGAACTAGGTTTCCACACCCTTGGGATGTCTTGATGTGGTCTGGAGGGTTTACGAACCGTTCTGTGGCTTCGCACTTCCGTGGAGATCCAGAAAAAGGCACTTATTTAAGAGTTATTATTTATGAGTCAGTTACAGATCAGATCTACTCTTTATAGTCTTTAAGCAAACATTTAAACTTAAAACCCCATGCACGCAATTATAATTAAATGTATAAACCCATATAACATATCATGCATAAATTCAGAACATAAGCAATAGACAAATCCGCAAGAAACCACACAATGATTCAGAAACTCTTATCTTTATTGATCTTCTCTTTAGTACAACCAAATCTTCCCTGCGAACTCAGTTGCAAGGGTTCGTGCACATAGCTGCGGACTCTACCAGGCCTCTGCACACACAGCTGCAGAGCCTCTATCTCTCTACCACCTCCCTTGACTCGGACTTACAGATGCTCCAAGACTTCTTGCCTCATAAACCCATTACATTCTAGATCAAAAATAATACTTACCAAAAACTAACTTCTAACCATAGAGCCTTGCTCTATTTATACATTTCCATGGTCCGCAAACCATGGACAGGCCAACTCATTTTACATTATTTTTGGGCAGACAACCCTTTGACTTGACTCATTACACTTCACGCTCTACGCATCTCACAGAGACTTTACCATACCTTTACCCTAAATTTCGGGCTTTGAGCCCCAAAACTGTTAGGCAAGGCCTTCGCTACCCAACAGTGCGCTCGCTCCCTCAATATCCATTGTGATTCCTTGCAATCGCTCTAGGGGTATTATATTCTATTGGTTCACCATGCAGAGCTAAATAGGAGACCACTACAACGTACGCCTCCCCAGGCGCTCCCATGTTTGCTTTGGCAGAATGTTCACGTTTAATCCTAAATCCAAAATTACTTGATTCATTTCATACTCCCCAATTTGCGCAGTTAACCTCATTTCTCTTCCTGTTCTTGTCTTATGTTTTCCAATATTCTGGATCATGCATGATTCCCCTTGCGCAGTTCGAGCGCATCTGTTATTGAGCTCCTGCAATCCCTTTATAGCCTTACTGTCGCGTAGCATCTTCATGCACATTTCCAAGAACAGCGTGAGCATTGATGGGTCCATTTCTGACTTCAGTCTGTCTTTGCTTCCTGAAGTGGAGGCATCAGCGAAGCTCCTCTTGGCTTCCGTAAAAATTTCTCGAGCGCGCTCCAAATCAAACTTTGCTTCCTTCGCCGAAGCTTTGCAAACCTAAGTATTATCTATTGGTTGTTTTCATTTATCTTCTCCCATCATAATCCCACTTCGGAGCACAATATTCACGTTAGGGTCTTCCTCGCGTGGCTTAGACCTCATCATTTGCAGGTTCTGAGTCGAGGCAGGTGGTAGCTCTCCCTTGTCGTACAACCTAGCTATCAGGGTAGGACAATCCTCCATCTCATGATCAAACAAGGTACAATACAAACACGATGGATGCATTGGATTCATACAATCATGGGCATAATGCCCTAGCCCCCCGCAATTGTAGCATATCAGCTATCTATGACCTCTTCCGGGTCCTCCTCCCCCTCGGCCTCGTCCGCGCCCCTGGAATATGGTTCGTGCCATCCTTACACCCTAGTCTAGGGGTTGTGTTTCGGCTTGAACTCTGTAGGTAGGAGTTTTATCCATCATCAGTTCATAGCTTCTATAGGTGCGCTCATCATGTCCCACTAATCTACAGAAATTACAGAACAATTTTTGAGAGTTCTATGTGTACTTCTGCAACAGATGACAGTTTCTCGTAATGTGCTTTCCTCCTATTTAACAAATCGCGCACCATAAAGTAGGCGACGCACTTGGTCCTGATTAAGCTTTTGGTCTTACTGGCATTGTCCCTCCTCCCACGAGGTTATTTTTTAACACTCGAAAGTGGTCCTTGTAATGACACTACTCTTTACATTTCACGCACCACACCTCTTCGCACACCTCTGGCTGAGCTGTCCTGTCCTGTTTCAGGCTCTGCATTTCTAGGCATAATTTTTTCAACTGCACATGCATTTGCTGAACTCCTAAGTTAGGATCCTGCATTGGGGTCTCATGTAGCCTCATCGTGGTCTCTAAATCTTCAACCTGAGTTATCAATCTTTGCTGCGTCAGTGCGTTCCTCAAATCCGGTGATAGTGATGCTACAAACCATTCGTGGTGCTGCCCATATGTCAAAGTCATGTTAGCATCATGAATTGTGCACTTCAACCTATAATCCAACTCCCACGGAGTCTCACTTGGTAGCATCGTAATCTCCTTGAACCCAACGATTGACTACGCCTTTGACTTCAGCCTTCTAAGATCCCTAGTTAGCGCAGTTTGGATAATTGTGATTCCTGCATTTGGATGGTCACTCGAGTGCTTAATGTACTAGGTCGGCGCGGGGTCCTGCAGAGCGCTAACCAACATTGCTTTCTTGATATTATCATTTGTAATTCCCTACACTTCCTAGACAGCTTTTACTATGAACCAAAACTGGTATGGATCTTCATTTCCCACTCCTTTGAACACATGCAGCTTTATCGAGCTTGCCATATTAAAACGCGGTGGTGGCAGAGGTGGTATGGGTGAAGATGGAGGTGATGTCGATGAAACGGGCAGAGGTGTGGGTTTGGGTGGTATGCGCAGAATCCTCTGCCTTATCAAATGGATCGCGCTTTGCGGAGAGACCCTCGCGAGCTCTTCCTTGTCCCCCTGTAGATATGAAATCAAGGGGTTAGTTTCTAGTTCTGCACTACCTTCATTCCTATAAATTATCCCACTTCGCGTAGCGCCAAATATCAATGTATTGGCATAATCCACTTTTCACACAATAGCATCTTAATCCAAGTGTTCATAGATTTAACGTACTTACCTCACGGTCCTTTAAGGAAGCACCGCTAGGCTTCGTTGTAGCTTATCAAAGTGTCTACCGCAAATTTAGTGATGAATCCTCCTATAATCTGATTGAGCCAGTGATCAACAACGCGTACAATCTTATCTTCCGATGCTTCCAATCTACGCGCCAACTCTGTGTTTCTAGGAAAACTAGTGTCTATTCAGATCTACTATTCCCACTAAGACGAGTAGCTATCTTAGAAACAAACAATTCAAGGTAACTTTTGTTTTCCTTTATGGGAGATAGATAAGAGAGAAGAAGAGAGCACCAACCTCAGTCTTTCACTTGGCTCCTTGCTTGTTTCCTCTCTCCTTTGATAGAGCTTTGCCACTCCTTTCTCACTTGTCCCGCTTCAAAGAACACCTGTAGAGGAAAAGAAGAAAAATACCATCAAAGCATAGAGATATATGGTACCATAAATAATGTAGAATCAGAAGTACATTAACCATACAAATTCATACATAAATACAAGATTCAGAAATACATAAGTATATGGAGGAAAACTCAAATAACTTTATCGATGGAAGTAGAAGAGAGGATTACAACCCAGCTGTCTGATCCAGTGCCATCCTCCCAGCATGAAAGCCCTCTTCACCTCATGAAAAGCTAGATCACCCAACAATACAATGTTTCACAAAGAAACCAACAACACTTCCTTACAAAATACAAAATTCTAGCCTTTGATCTCTAGGATAGGGATCCATATAAGATATTTGCAGGGTGAGTCAGCTTCTGGGTTTTTGATTAGTGTCATTTCACTGATAGTTCTTGGTTCCACTTGGAGATTTCATGATCTCTTACTCATCCCTGGGCGAATTCAGAGAGGCTAGTGTCATATGAGTAGTTTCTAGAAGATTCTATGAGTTTCCACCTAGAAAATTGCCTCTGCCATTTGTCTTCTCTTGCTTATTGCACCCTACAGAAGGGCCTTTCGGTATCCATCACACCCCTTATGTGTAACAGGTGAGATGCATCACACCCTCAGCATGGAGCAGTCTGTATGGTCCAGTTTTGACCAGTTCTGAGTAGTTTTTCAAGGAGAACTTTTAGGAAATGATGTAATCAGTTGACCTTGATCCTTTAGGGTTTGAAACAACCCTTTTAGGGTTGCAGTGCCCAAATATGTCTATAACAGTTGCCCCCTAAAGCATGAGGTCGTAAATCTTCTGATGTCGGGCGAAAGCTTTATCATGAGGATCTCAGGTTTTTCGAACTGGAAGGTGACCTATAATAAGATACAATACAATGCATTATCTTCATAATATTTTCATGATCTAGCTGAGGTGGGCATTCCCATGCTCAGCTTTATAAATTCATTTTCATGTACATAGGACAAACAATCATTTGCTGTTGCAAATTGGTGATTCTTGTGGAGCCATCATCCCTTAGCTTGGATGATCATCTGTGCAGCTATGGAGTACATTTGATGTCTTTATTTTCCTGAATATATCACAGCCTGGATGGATGAAACTAGATCTGCAGTCTTCAAACTCATTCAATCTTCACCGATGTACAAGTCGATCCATGTGAAAATATGTTCTGAAGTCGAACATGGAAAGACATCGCCTGATTACTAGCCAATGATGTAAGCTATTAATAGGCACGAGAGGAATCATCGTTAATGATAATGACCCGCAAGGTATTGCAGTACAATTCACATGGTGTGAATACATGAGTCGATATTGAACACCACACAAAATCTTTCGGTCGAAGGCCTTTAATGTAAACATGTCGCCAGAAGTGAGAAACTTGCCATTGAGGCATGCAAGCTTCAAAGTACTGAAAGGGTTATTCCTAAGTCAACTTCTTGGATAATGATCTGATGTTGACAAGAAGTGACCCTTAAGAGGGCCTTAATGAATCCCACATCTACGACACGAAACAGAGCAAATGATTTTGTGGAGGTGAAATCGATTTGATGATACAAGGTTCAGGGTGGTGGTCATGAAAAATGGAGCATGAAGGTATTGCAGTGGATGAGGCATTAGCTGGTGTAGAGCTGTAACAAGGGCCTTTTTCACTTCTAGTTATCTCACATTACAAGTCAATCCGGGAACGTTTTTGTTATTGTGAAGGGTATCTCGATTTAAGGCTATTTGTCAGAGTAATGCTTAGTAGTATAGATCTAAGAAATACAAGAGTAAATGGATGCTAAACTATGCTAAATTACTTCTGCATAAAGAAATCACACATGGCAACCTTGTCAGTCAAGGGTACGGAAGCAGTAACCCATCCCTTTAGAAACTGATGAAGGAAAAGAAATTAGAGTATGGATCATGGATCTGGGAGCATAATAGCGTCTGTTGTGTCTCACGACAGCCCTGATCCTCCTCCCACACAATACCAATCAATGCAAGTAAAAGAAACAACAATTCAGAAATGGAACAATAATTCAGAAATGGAACAACAATTCAGAAATGGAACAGCAATTCAGAAATGGAACAACAATGAAAAGGAGCAGCAGGAAAGAAACTAAATCTCGCGAGTTCAACACTCTCAATTCTCAGCATCAACTTACATACAAATAAAGAGAAATCTTTGGCACAAGTAGACAGTTAATCAAAATGGAACAGCAAATCACCATAAACAAGAAATGTCAATCATATATAAACATAATCTGAAACGATTACCAGTAGTTCATTACTCCAACCATATGTAGCTGAACCATTCCACTTATAAAGTCTGTAACGGAAGTGAACAACTTAGAACAATGTTATGTGATCAATTCTGGAAATATGATGTAAAATCGTTATAAAGATTTACAAAAGGAAAACTATTGATGAACAAGTATGGAATAGCATGTACGTATATCAGATTATTGAGAACAATAAACAAACCACACAAAGCCAAACTGTAATGATACAATCAGCCAGTGTCCGTTGGAGCCGGGCCCTTAGCTCTCAGTGGCACACCGCCGTAACTTACTTCAGATGCAAAGGGAAAATAACACCAGATATATTATATTAACGCATCAATGATAGTACAGCAAAACTAAGTCTCAAAGAGACTCGATAGTCTGAGTATAACCAATAGTGCAGCTTATAAACCGAAAGTAAAAACACAAAATATTCCCGACGTCCCCTAAGTCTTCGATGCCACCCCTTCTTATACAAGTAATGGCGGAGTTAACTAAACAACAAAATAATTGAACGTAACGATCCCTCAGGATCAAAGATCCTGAGGGATCTGTTAAACTGTTAACTCCTTTCTTTTCTCTGCCTAGTCTTCCGAACTGATAGTCCTTCATCTCGTCCCGGATTCATCTGCCTTAATTTACTCGCCCTAGTCTAGACTTTATTCGGTTTTAGGGGGACAGCCGTTATCTACTCATGGGACTCTTGTTTAGCACCGCACCTTCTTACTTTTGTCCTTTCCTGCATAAAGAAGATAACTTTCAGTGATTGGGTCATTTGTATTCATTCTCATTGCATTCTCCCTATTGTATAATAAAGAAAAGGTTACTACTATTGCTTGAAATACTACTAAGTTATTCGTTAAAACATACCTTTCCAATGCTCTACACACCCCCCGACTTACTCTGTTTCATGGCCTCATGAAAATGTTATAATTAACATGGAGAGCTGTAAGAGAATAGGCAGGAGAGGGCACTTCGTGAGGAGGTCTGCAACCATGGTGAGCAACCAAATTATCAAAGAATTGGTTCAATTGATCTGCAGGCATATCGTACAAGGCCTGGTACCCAGGTGCAGGGTGCCAAATAATTGGGCTACTGAACCGGTATCCTAACCAAGACGGCCCAGCACGCAGGATGTGCTGGCCGTAAAGGGCCAACCGTTCAGCAGCCAGCTCAAAATTATCGTACTTGAATGGCTCCCTGAGCTGGATGCTTGGGGTAGAAGTCCGATAGCGGAATTTGGCAGATTCCAGGGTAGAATCCTTAATAGCCAGAAAGTATTCCAAGCTATTTCGGATCAAACCCTCATGCATGGGCCCTAGGAGTTCCATGACGCCTGGGGTTCTCATAAGGCGTTTGTGCGATTGCCATAGTTGAACGGGGTCTCTAGGCTCGGCCCTGACCCATAGATCTAGGCTGTTCTCCTGCCTCTGGAAGGCATTGTAAGCCTTGAGCCACTTCAACTGGTTGACCCCGAATGAAACGAAGGCTTGTAGCTGTACATCTCCCACAAAAGGGCCAGGGTTTAAATCAGTTTCCTGCTCCAGCACCATATTGTGCAAATAGAATTCACATAGGGACCGTTGGACCTTAACCCCATAATGTTTACAACAATCAATAAAATCATTAACAGTATTAATCTGAATGGGGGCACCTGCCCTGACGGCTTTTATCTTCAGTCTTAAGTATCTTTCAAGGAGAAATAAAGCATAATTCTTTGCAGGGGCCCTGCAAGTCAAAACATCATCATACAGCGAACATACAATGTCCAATTGTTTAATAACAGTGTCTAGTCGACGTGTTACCTTGGCAACCTTCTCCTGTTCCTTCTGCCATCCTTCAAAGGCCTGACTTTCTGATTGACTCATGTTCCGCAGTTGCTGCTGCAGTTCTTCATGTTTTTCCCGGGGGATCATTTGTTCCCTTAACTGCTCAACTTCCTGCTGCAACTCCTCGTATTTTTCCCGAGGGATCCTTTGTTCCCTTAGCTGGTCAGCCTCCTGTCGGGCCTGCTTCATCTCGTGGTGCAATGCCTTAGTTTTTGGATCCATTCTCCATGATTTCTCAGAGGCAGGGAGTCTCACCTGGATCTTCCTATTTCGCTGCCTGGTTGCCTCAGTTTGAACTGCTTTGCTTTCCCTTTCTTTCTTAACATGAATGAAGGGGTATGATGGCCCCACTGTAAATGGAATGTCGTCTTGCGGTTTGGTCTTGATTGGAATGGCAGCTGGTCCCACTGGGCTATTTGGAACAGCAGGTTGTTCCTTATTGTTAATAGGGGCGGAATTCTGCTGTTCCATCCCAGATGGAACGGCATTTTGTCCTTCAGTGCTGGCTGGAACGGTCGTAGGTCCATCGGCGAGTATTGACCTCCAAGGTGCCTATGAGCCCCTTGCCTTCTCATCCGATGGTACCCTACCACTTTTATTCTTCTTTTTCTTCTTATCGCCCCCCTTATTCTCAGACTGGCTTTCAAACTTCGAATTTTCTGCCGAAGCTGGGCTATAATGTTCAGCAGCCTCTGCTGTCTCTTTCTCAATTTCTTGATTTCCCTGGCCTCAGCTGTGGGCACATGAGCGGCCCTTATTTCTGCTCCTCTTTCATCGAGGGTTTCCTCTGGTATTATGGGAACAGACTGTTCCCGACAATCATTTTCATTCTCTGCGACATCAGCAGGTGGGTCTTCTCCCGGTGTCTTGGGAACGGGTTGTTCCTGGTCGGGATTTACATTTTCCTTCTCAACAACAGGGGGGTTTTCTCCTCCTGTCATTTCTTCATGCAATTCTTCATGCGCTTCTCCCTCGGAGGGTAATTCAGGAGGGTCTGCTGGACTGGACGGTGAAGCATAATCTCCTCCTGTCGTTTCTTCATGCAATTCTTCATGCGCTTCTCCCATGGGAACTTGTGGAGGGCTGTCCCCCAATTGTCCCATCTCTTCCTCCTGAATTGGCTGTTATGTGGCTGTCTCCGGCTGGCTGGCCTCAGCCTCTGAGTTAGAATGGTCATTTCCTTCCTCCTGAATTGGCTGTTCAGTGGCTGTCTCCGGATGGCTGGCCTCGGCCTCAGAGTCAGAACGTTCATTTCCTTCCTCGGCTTCTGCTCTGTCCTCAATTTGTTCCTCATTTTCCCCCGAGGGTTCCTGTTGTGGTACTGGTGGTTCCTCTGTTATTTCGATCGGCTGGTCGATGCTTAGCTGGATTTTCTCCAGCCTGCCTCTTATCCTTGCCAACCGAGCTGAATTCCTACGCCTCTCAGGCTGTTCGGGTGTGCTGGCCACCTGTTCTTCCTCCACCATCTTTCTGCGTTTTTCAGCTTGTTCTGGGGTGCCAGAGGAATGCCGACGTTTCGAGGCAGCACGTTCTCCTGTGGCCTGTTCCTTATGTTTCTCTTCCTGTCCCGATGCTCTAGAGGAACGTTTTCGTTTAACTGATTTCCTGCGCTTCTTGGGTTGCTCGGGTGTATCCGAGGGGTGCTTAGGTTTTGGCGATTCTCTGGGCTTCTTAGGTGCTTCAGAGGTACTAGCGGGGTGCTTAACCTTTGGGGATGGAAATGCCACTCCCCCTCCTATTGCTGTAATAAGCTCCCCCCAGTTACTCTGTTGCTGAGTGAGACTGTAGCTCACTATCAGGCGAATAAGCCCATGGTGGCTAACCACTGCGTCTTCATGGTGTGCCTTTTTCAGGCATTGAGAGGCATCATGCAGTAATGAATTTAACAATATGGGAAGGTTCACAAAACATTTTCCTTTTAATACAGCAAGGAGCTTAAGGTGACGCGGTCTTACCACATCTTTTCGCCCCTCACAGGTGATGTAGCTCTGCACTACCTTTGCCAGTTTGCTCCAAGGTTTTCCTAGCGTTGCCGGCAGCACTCCTTTTCCCTTCACTGTTAGCTTCTGTCCTTCATCTTGGAAAATTTCTATGGTCTTTTGCAGTCTTTCTTTCTTTCTCGTCCATGTTGGTCCTGAGGCTAGTAGTCCTGTTACTTCCGTGATTATTTCCTCCGTGACCATTATCTGCTTCCCACCTACTACGGAATGATTTTCCTGCAAATTCTGCAGGAATTCCATGGCCACAGTTTCATTTGATTCACGCAGGCAGCTAAAATAAGTTATCCACCCTGCCCTTTCTAGGATCGCCCGAGCAGCTTCGGAGACTTCTAGCTTACTGGGCTCGCTTTTGATAGCCTTGCCTCCCATGGTTCTGTTTCGGGATCTAGATGTAACGGCAATTACCAGTCGCAAAAGAACGTAATCGCAGCAAAAAAAACACAGAGCTTGAAAATAGTTTGTAAATAACAACTCTTTGCAAAAATAGCATTATCATGCCGTTAACCCATATCGTACCTTCGTACCATATCATTTCCGAATGATGAGCTAACACGTGGCCGGCGGAGTAATGAGGTCGCCCCCCCCCCCACGCAATATGATAGGCTGCCCCAGCCGTCAAATAGAGGAAGGGCCGCCATCCCGTCATCAAGTCATAAAGAAGCAGCATATGGAGGTTTGCCATGTTTCATATTAGACAAAGAAATACCGATATCGAGGCAAAGGATAGATCGCGTTTTGTATAAGCCTGCGTGATGTGATGCGAGACAGAAGGATAGGACATCTGGCGCTCATATAAATCTTGTGGTAGTCATAGTCGATACCTTTGCCATGATTGGCGGTGATAGGTATTCATGCGACGTATCCATCAAAGTGTAAGCTATAATTATTACGAGGATAGAAAGAAGTATTTTAATATGATCCTAATTGGTGTGAATATTATGACTCCGATACCATTAACAGAGCTCTGCTGCCGACAAGTGTTCATAACCTTGGCAGAGTTGTTTATTTCACCCTGGAACCATTATCCTTTGTGTATTTTTGAAGAGCAATTCTTGTCAAAATGCAGGCCATCATGCTGGCTTGGTAACCAGATAACCATGATGCCATTCACCAGAGAGGCGCGAAACGTGGGCAGGTTGGCTCGTAATGAGACCCCCTGTTCCAAGGTTTGTTTATGTAGCGAACCCGTTGGACCATTTCCCTGGTGTGGTGGCCATTGATGGGAATGCCACTTCGCTTCCAATCTTATGATCATAGTAGGCTGGTTCTTTGATGAAACCCCCTATCCTGCATTTGACAGATAATTTTTCTTTTTATTTTGCTTTTGCTCTTTTTTTTTTTTCTTTGAAACAGACTTTTGCTCTTGTGCAATTACACATAAGGGTGGTCCAGCCCTCCTTAAGAGTGGGAATGGCGGAAGAAGTCTTGTTATCCCAATAGGAGAATATAAATCTTCTGTTCTTATTTCCAAGTAATAATAGAGAAAATTGCAGGGACTCAACATGATAAAGATTTCCAATAAGGCAGAGAAGGTGAGACTATGACAGTCAGAATGAGTGTGTGGATCCTTCCTTTGCTGTTGCATCAATACTAGGGCTGTTAAAGATAGCGATTTATGATATGCTGATCTCGGTATATCTTGGCTGTTATATTCATTGCATAAGTATATAGCTGCTCTTTATGGCCTTGGAAAGAGAATGGACAACACATCCTTCTTCTGAACGGAACGGATCAGCAAAAACACAGAAGTGATGTTCCTTTTTGAAAAGGAACAGCAAAAATCAAAAAGTGTTTTTCCTTTTGAAAAGGAACGGCAAAACACACAAGTGTTGTTCTTTTTGAAAAGGAACGGAAAAAATCAAAAGGTGTTGTTCCTTTTGAAAAGGAACGGCAAAACACACAAGTGCTGTTCCTTTTGAAAAGGAACGACAAAACACACAAGTGCTGTTCCTTTTGAAAAGGAACGGCAAAAATAAAAAAGTGTTGTTCCTTTTGAAAAGGAACGGCAAAAACACACAAGTGCTGTTCCTTTTGAAAAGGAACGGCAAAACACACAAGTGTTTCTTTGAAAAGGAACGGCAAAAATCAAAAAGTGTTGTTCCTTTTGAAAAGGAACGGCAAAACACACAAGTGCTGTTCCTTTTGAAAAGGAACGGAAAAAATCAAAAAGTGTTGTTCCTTTTGAAAAGGAACGGCAAAAACACACAAGTGCTATTTCTTTTGAAAAGGAATGGCAAAAATCAAAAAGTGTTGTTCCTTTTGAAAAGGAACGGCAAAACACACAAGTGTTGTTCCTTTTGAAAAGAAACGACAAAAATCAAAAAGTGCTGTTCCTTTTGAAAAGGAACGGCAAAAACACACAAGTGTTGTTCCTTTTGAAAAGGAACGGCAAAACACACAAATGCTGTTCCTTTTGAAAAGGAACGACAAAAATCAAAAAGTGTTGTTCCTTTTGAAAAGGAACGGCAAAAACACACAAGTGCTGTTCCTTTTGGAAAGGATCAGCAAAGAAAACCATGTATACAAAATTTACAATTTTATATACAAAATGTGGTAAAGGATGAATTTCTTACTGATCTAAAGGTGAGGAAATTTTTGCTTCCTCGCCCATAATCGTAATATTAGTGTCCTGGCGTAGCTGCTGACAAAAAGATTCCTGAGTGAGAGGTTTGTGGTACAGACGAACTCGGTGGCCGTTTACCTTAAATGTATATCCAGACCCATCGATTGTGATCAGAGTAAGGGTCCCATTGTCATGGACTTTTTGAATCTCGTATGGTCCCAACCAACGAGTCTGAAGCTTCCCCGGGAAATCCTGAAATCTAGAATCATATAACAGAGCCCAGTCTCCTTCATGAAATATCTTGTCTTTAATGAGCGCATCATGCCACTTGGCTCGCTGCTGTTGAATGAGTGCTGTATTTTGTAATGCAGAGAGCCTTGTTTCATCTAACTCATTAATTTGCTGTAATCGATTTTTCTGTGCTTCACTTAAATTCAATCCGACTTCTTGGGCAGTTCGCAGCGTTTGGATCTCGAACTCTATAGGAAAAATGGGCTGCTTTCCAAACACTAAGTGATATGGTGAATAGCCGGTGGTGCTTCTCCATGTGGTTCGATAAGCCCACAGTGCCTCGGGTAGTCGGGCAGCCCAATCACGGCGATGTGAGGCAACAGTTTTTGTCAAAATGGACTCTATTACCTTATTGTTGCTCTCCACTTGCCCATTTTCCTGTGGATGGTATGGGGTAGTAATCTTATGCTGAACATGATAGTTATTGAGCGTTGAAGCTAATTTATGCCCCACAAATTGTGGTCCTCCTTCTGTGATCACTTCCCTTGGAAGACCATAACGTACAAACAAATGGAGCAAGAACTGTATTACCAAATCTTCTGTGGCTCTAGGCAATGCCTCCGTTTCAACCCATTTGGTAACGTATTCAGTTGCCACCAAAATATAGGTTCTTTGGTTTGATGGCGGGTTGATGGGTCCGACGAAGTCCAGAGCCCAGCATTCGAAAGGTTCGATCACTAATTGAGGCCGCAAAGGCATTTCGTCTGCTGGACCAGGTCGTCCTGCACGCTAACAGCTATCACAGGCCTGGACAAATTTTTTCGCGTCTTTGAAAATTGTAGGCCAGTAATACCCCGTTTGTAATACTTTATGTGTTGTTCTTCGTTCGGCGAAATGTCCTCCACATGGCCCGTCATGGCAGGCTTTCAAGATATCAAAGATTTCGTCCTCCCGAATACATCTTCTGATTTCCATATCTGCACCTATGTGAAACAAATAGCCCCCAACCCAGGAAAATCGGTTGCTTTTCTGAACAATCTGCTTCCGTTCATTGGGGGTTAAATGTTTTGGAATTTTACCTACTGCAAGATAGTTAGCAACATCGGCGTACCAGGGAGTTTGAACGGCAACAACAAATAGGTGTTCGTCTGGAAATTGGTCCTCGACTGCTGCTGTTTCAATTGATTTTGGTATCCTTGAAAGAAAATCAGCTACAGGGTTCTCCTTCCCTGGTCGATCTCGGATCGTAATATCAAACTCCTGCAATAGGATCAACCACCTGGTTATTCTTCCATTTGTAACAGGTTTATTTGCTAAATACTTGATAGCAGAATGGTCTGTATATAAAATAACGGGATAGCCTGTAATATAGTGTCTAAATTTATTAATAGCGTGTATCACAGCTAAGAATTCTTTTTCGGTGACAGTATAATTTAATTCAGCCGGGGCCAAATTTTTGCTGATGTAATAGATAGCGTATGGTTTTTTATCCTCTTCTTGGCCCAAAACTGCACCGATTGCTGTGTTTGAAGCGTCGGTTGAAATTTGGAATGGTAAATTCCAATTAGGTCCTCGGAGGACTGGAGCTGTAGATACCAACTTCTTTAGTTCTTTGAAGGCTCGATCACATTTCTCTGTCCATAAGAAGTCAACATTTCCAGTTAATGCGTGTAAAGGTGCAGCAATATGTGAATAATGTTGTATGAATCTTCTATAATACCCAGAAAAACCAAGGAAACTGCGTACCTCTGTTTGATTAGTGGGGGTCGGAATAAGCAAAAGTATTTGAATTTTAGCTGGGTCTACCTGAATACCAGCTGCTGAGATATAATTTCCCAGTATGAGTCCTTCGGTCATCATCATGTAACACTTTTCGTGACTCAAGCAAAGCCTGGTGGCAATGCAGCATTCTAGGACTTTTTCAAGAGTATCTAGAGTTGGATCAAAGTCATCTCCATATGGTGTGAAGTCGTCCATATAGACTTCCAATCCATCATTGATTAAATCTGCAAAGATGCTAAGAACAACCCTTTGGAATGTGGCCAGAGCATTACATAATCCAAAGGGTAAGACTTGATAAGCGAACGTTCCCCAGGGGCAAGTAAAGGTAGTCTTATCCTGGTCTTCAGGGGCAATCTGAATCTGATTGTATCCACTGAAGCCGTCCAAGAAAGAAAAGAATTTCTTGCCTGCTAAGGTGTCCAGTACCTGATCTATCAATGGGAGAGGGAAGTGATCTTTTTGTGTAGCTTTGTTTAATTCTCTATAATCGACACAGATCCTCCATTTCCCGTTCTTTTTAGGTACTACCACAAGTGGGGAGACCCATTTGCTGTCAGAAATAGGATAAATAAAATTAACGTCTAGAAGTTTCTAAAGCTCATCTTTTACAACGTCTTTTAAGTGGGGATTGAGTCTTCTTTGCGGTTGTCGAACAGGTCTTGCATCTTTCTCGATATAAATACGATGTGTGCATAGCTGGGGATCAATCCCTTTCATATCGGGATAGTCCCATGCAAATGCCTCCTGATACTTTCGTAATAGCTGGATGAGTTTTGTCTCTTGCTCTAGTGTCAGGTTAGCGTTAATATTTAAAGTTTTCCCCGGTTCAATTTGCACTACTTTGCTATTAGCGACGGAAGTCATAGGTATGATTTGGTCATGTCTGTCTTTCAGGGGATCCTCCTCTAATTCATTGTCAAATGCCGCTTTTATCATACAACAGTGTGCATACGATGTAGATTCAGTTTGATTAATGAATTTATTGATGGCGTCATCTTCGGTTTGATCTTTGAAATCTAGCGCTTCCTGGACTGTTAATGGGGGTCTAATATTGTCAGTGATATAGGAGGCAGGGCGGAGGTTGGTTAGTGATGTATGAGGTGTGATGCTTGGCTGCGCTGGAGGGTACAGAATTAGATTTTTAATATCCGGCCCTCTGGTTATAGTCATGTTTCCCTGCCGGCAACCAATATAGGTGTCAGCAGTAGCGAGCCACGGTGTACCTAGAATTAGTGGATGTCCATCTAGTCGGGTTTTTGGATTAATTATCAGGAAATCGGTCGGGTATTCCCAAGAGTCTACTGAAACCATAATATCATACAAGGTGCCTTCTGGTCTTATTACTGATCGGTCGGCTAGTTCTAACAAAGTGGAAGTAGGTTCTGCCGATGTAATTTCGAGCTTCTGGCAAGTTGATGTTGTCAGGATGTTAATTGTAGCCCCTAGATCAACTAAAACGTTGGTCAAGGTCTGCCCACAGATTTGAACAGTGACAATTGGGTTTCCAGGGTCCTCGTATTTGACTGGTGTCTCTTTTCCTGATAGGAGGTCAGATAAGGTGCCGACTACCTGGACTTTTGGGTTAGAGGTTATATTTCTTTTTGGTTTTCTACTACACAGGTCTTTTATGGTTTTTGTATATATGGGGATATCCTGTATAGCTTGAAGGAAAGGAATTCTTATATACAAGTTTTGAAGTTCTCCCAGAATATCGAAATCTGGATATTGCATTGGTCGCGGGATGGCCAATCGTTCTGGGAAAGGTGGAGGAGATGTAATTACTCGCTGATGGGCTTGGTCTTTGCTTACATCTTCCTCTTGTGACGGCTGTGTTATAGGCAACTGATCTTCAACATGAGTTGTTCTATGTCCCTCGGTTTCTATTATTCGCCCAGATCTTAACTGGAGATCATTGCACTCCTGCAGATCCGGTTCAATCTCTGGGGATTCTGTAATTTGAAGAGATTGAACTGGTCTATTATTTGGATTAGGGTTGGGTTGGGCTGGGAGCTGCGGTCTCAAGTTAGGCTGGGGATTTTGTTGTAAGGCTGGCAGAGTTGGTTGAGGGAGCGGGATTGATCCTGGCGATTGATATGTTGATCTTGGCCAGTTTGTCTGCCAGGGTGAACCTTGCAAAGTAGAAGGGTTCCATTGCGGAGGATATGCATTATTCTGCCAGTATGGTGGGGGATATGGGAAGTTTGGCCAACCAGATTGATTCATCCAAGGATTTGGAGTAGGGAACATTTGAGGTGACCAATTCGAAAATGGGTGCTGAGACTGGTTTTGCCACATATTCTGTTGCTGAGCATTAAACTGCGGGGGTTGAAAAGAAGAAGAGGGGTCTGAAAACATACCAGATTGCCTTGGCTGCCATTGACGACGCTGGTTAATAAAATATGCTGATTCTGGCTCCTCTTCTGCTTCTTTGTATACTGCCTTCAAACCAGGAAGTGAGGGGCAGCTTTCAGTCAGGTGGTCCTTGGTACAGATAGCACATGTTTGAACTGTATCGAGCGGGCATTCCTTGTGGCTATGTTTCTTCCTACATCGAGGACAGAAGATTGCTAGATTTTGTTCCGCCTCTGCTTGCTTCTGTTTAGCCTGCACAATATCAAGTTGTGTAGTCAATGTCCCCAGGATATCAGTTTTAAAATTTTCTAGCAAATTTCCAAGTTCCACACGTGTTACTCCCTCTGTTGATGTTCTGTGATCTCTGGTAAAGCGATCATATTGTGCTGGTTTTATCCTTGTGCTGCCTCTTGAGCTCCTGATACACAGATCATGATGTCAGCTAAATTTTCCTGATAAATGTCTCCTTTCCCCATAATATTCAACGTTTCAATCCATTGCTCTTTCATACCTCTAATTAATGCAGTTTTCAATACATTATCAGGCAAAGGCAACGATGCATAGGGAGATCTTTGCAAGTTATATTGGAAACGTTCTACATATTCTTCTAGAGTCTCGTTTGGTCTGGCTGACATTTGAAAATTTTCATCTTTTAACTCTCTTGACCTACAGTAATCCTCATATTTCTTTAAAAAGGCTTCTTTCATTTGATCCCAATTGTTAATAACCCCACCACCTAAACCCATAAACCATCTCAAGGCGGCCCCTTTTAATGTGGAGGGGAATAATTTTAATTTCTGGGGATTGGTAGTGTAATCGTATCCTCTACATAATACATCAAATTCGAACAAGAATGCATCCGGATCCTCCGATGTAAGGCCATGGAATGTGGGGATATGCTGGAGGGGGATGGCTTTCATGGGCGCATTCGCTGTAGAGTCTACTATAGGGTATTGCAATGTGGAGGTCTGGGTATTTGGCTGATTCTGCGCCATGGGATCGAATATATGCCAGTAATCTTCAGGAATTTCTAAGAGAGTGTTCCTTGGTTGAGTAGGGGTAGTCTCAACGGGGATTGTTTTGACAGCACTCCCTTTATCAAGGATAATGATGGTCCCCACTATCTGAGGTGAATGAATTCCTTCAACAAGAATTTTTGCAGCGCTTCCTTTATCCGGACTATTCAAAGGCTGGTTTGCTTCGTTAGGAGATCTAGATTCCCCGATTTCCCCTGTTTCTCCTTCTCCTTCACAAAGGTTACTAAGATTCCCTTCGTGCAACAGTCCAGGAGTCCAATTTTCAATTTCTTGAAAGTCCTGCTCTTCTGTTTGACTGTGCACCTCCGCAAAGGTTTCAGATGGTGATTCTGAGGCCTAAAGGGAACTAGTAGGTTGTTTGGAATTGGTTTTCCTATAACCTACTGATGGCTGAGATTCGGATTTTTTATAGATTTCGTCTATGAAGGTCGTTCGCCCAAGGGTCACCGGCCCCTTGGCTTTTTCAGCTTTAGATGGAGGCTTCTGATTTTTTCGGGCTTTTTCTGCTTAGTCATGCACTCCAATTAAACTGCTAAATCCTATTTAACCAATCAACTTCTGCTGGGAAGGTGGACGGTGGAGCAGGGCTTTTACATGCTCCGTACGTAGGTTCTTACCTTCCGTTTTTAAAATCAAATTCCCCCCTAGCAGACTCGCACACTACCCTGTTTTAAAAACAAATGGCTATAACCTTCCCCGGCAATGGCGCCAAAATGTAGAGCTGTAACAAGGGCCTTTTTCACCTCTAGCTATCTCCCATTACAAGTCAATCCGGGAACGTTTTTGTTATTGCGAAGGGTATCTCAATTTGAGGCGATTTGTCAGAGTAATGCTTCGTAGTATAGATCTAAGAAATACAAGAGTAAATGGATGCTAAGCTATGCTAAATTACTTCTACATAAAGGATTCACACATGGCAACTTTGTCAGTCAAGGGTACGGAAGCAGTAACCCATCCCTTTAGAAACTGATAAAGGAAAAGAAATTAGAGTATGGATCATGGATCTGGGAGCATAATAGCGTCTGCTGTATCTCACGACAGCCTTGATCCTCCTCCCACACAATATCAATGAAGGCAAGTAAAAGGAACAACAAGAAAATAGAATGGAACGGCAATTCAGAAATGGAATAGCAACTTGGAAATGGAACAGCAGTAAAAAGGAATAGCAGTAAAGAAACTAAATCTCGCGAGTTCAACACTCTTAATTCTTGGCATCAACTCACATACAAATAAAGAGCAATCTTTTGTACAAGTAGACAGTTAATCAAATGGAACAACAAATCACCATAAACAGGAAACGTCAATCATATACAAACATAATCTGAAACAATTACCAGTAGTTCCTTACTTCAACCATATGTAGCTGAAACATAAAGTCTGTAACGGAAGTGAACAACTTAGAACAATGTTATGTAATCAATTCTGGCAATATGCTGTAAGCTCGTTACAAATATTTACAAAAGGAAAACTACTGATAAACAAGTATGGAACAGCATGTACGTATATCATATTAGAAAACAGTAAACAAACCATACAAAGCCAAACTGTAATGATACAATCAGCCAGTGTCCGTTGAAGCCGGGCCCTTAGCTCTCAATGGCACACCGCCGTAACTTACTTCAGATGCAAAGGGGAAATAACACCAAATATATTATATTAACGCATCAATGATAGTACAGCAAAACTAAGTCTCAAAGAGACTCGATAGTCTGAGTATAACCAATAGTGCAGCTTATAAAACAGAAAGTATAAATACAAGATATCCCAGACGTCCCCTAAGTCTTCGATGCCGCCCCTTCTTATACAAGTAATGGCGGAGTTAACTAAACAGCAAAATAATTGAACGTAACGATCCCTCAGGATCAAAGATCCTGAGGGATCCGTTAAACTGTTAACTCCTTCCTTTTCTCTTCCTAGTCTTCCGAACTGACAGTCCTTCATCTCATCCCAGATTGATCTGCCTTAATTTATTCGCCTTGGTCTGGACTTTATCTGGAATTAGGGGGACAGCCGTTATTTGCTCATGGGACTCTTGTTTAGCACCGCGCCTTCTTACTTTTGTCCTTTCCTGCATAAGAAAAGATACTTTCATTAATTGGATCATTTGTATTCACTCTCATTGCATTCTCCCTATTGTATAATAAAGAAAAGCTTACAACTATTGCTTGAAACACCACTAAGTTAAGCGTTAAAACATACATTTCCAATGCTCTACACCCATAGGACCACCACTATGAATGAATAGAGCAACCTGGAAACCTATCATGATCTGAAGATAGCCGATCTCGGTACAAGCTACATACCGTAGCAGCGACAAATCTTTGACCGCTTGACTAAATAGTATCGGGATGGATCTATATGGGCAGATGATGACCTGAGTACACACTACACGTAAGCAATCCAACATGAGATTCTAGGTAAAGGAGGAGACAAGCCATTGCAGCAAAGAACAGGTAACACATACATGTTGCTTTCACTCCTTTCACTGAAAATATTGACTAACATTTAAAATGTTTGGATTACTTGCAAAGTTCGTCATCATACTTGGTTTTCTAATTTAAATCCTTCATGTAATAAATCTGGAAAAATCCACTTACAATTGACTTCAAAAACTTGAACCCTTCATGAAATAAAAACAACTACCCCATGCCATCATTCGAGCCCATGTTACACACAGTACCTAAAATAGTGGTGTTGTCTTCACTTGAAGGTCTTCTAGAATGCCACCAGGTTCCGGAAGCGAAGCCTGGTGGACTTGCACTAGTCTACGAGAGGCTTGGCCCACACACGTATCATTTGCAATCACTGGGCAGGAGGATTGACAACCCTCTTGCTAATGACCGAGATCTAAAACATTATTTTCATTAGGTCAATTTGCGCCCGATGCCATGTACATAGTCTGCTTGCTACCTGTTGTTTCATTTAGTTTGTTTTGCTTATTATCTTTGTTTTTTCTTTGGTTGATTCTACTTGCTATTTTTGTTCACGTTCATTTTGTTTGCTGATGTAATACTATTTTTTGTTTCTGTAAATAAGTGCTTCCAACTACTACATCCTGACTTTTGAATAGAGTATGTGGCTAAAATTTGAGGAAACTCATGACACTATAGCACTTGGCCAATCTTGTTTCTGCCTTCTCTGTGCTTGGTTGTAACTTTTGGCTGATGAAGTCCTAATGGAAAATACACACCGTTTGCAAGGGAATTTTCGGTCCAACCATGAACCTGTGTCCACACTAGGAAGCCCCATGCCTATACTCAGCCTTTTGCTCTGTGTGTCCAAGCTCATCGAACTAGTAGAAATAGAGAAGCTGAAAATCTAAACGAGAAAACCTATTTTCAGGGGTCTTACATGCTTCTCTGAAGGAACAACCTCTTCTGCTCTCAATAAGTTGAGATCCCTATTCCACCCAAAAAATAAATAAGTGCCTATGCATAGTCCTCTTGAAAATACAAAGGTGAAAGAAGAGAAAGGCTTCCTACACAGAGAGGTGAAGCATACAACTCCACGAGAGTACTGACTAGGCTCATTGGTAGTGGATCAATGTGTGCGTTCCTACATGACTCTATCGAGGTACTATCCAAGCCTACTCACAGCAGAGCAACACCAGAGATGAAAACTTATACTCTAAAAATATTCAACTCGCGAGCTAAACTACCCTTCCCAGATTTGAAACACTGAGATATAAGCTGAACCTTGGATTGTGTTTCACTGAGTTGGCAAAGGGTGGACCACGTATGTCCATGGGGTAAGTGGGGAAGTTGAAGTAACCCACACAATGATTCAATATTCCCCGAAAGACCCAGGCCTTGTGCTAGAAATGAACTGAAATAGAGAAGTTGGAGTTCTACCAGTGTGTCACCAACTGTTGTAGCGGCTACAACCACCCCCCAAAATTTTGGCCTACACCAATTTTGAAGCCTCCCTTGAAGAGTTTCACTTGATGACTGCACACACTCGGGTTCACTATGTGGGCTTGTGTGATTCTTTACATCCACCTTGCTTGTTCATTGCATTCAAGTCTCTTCATGTTGATGTCTAAGTCATGCTTGCGACCATGTTATGGTTATGCTCAAAGTCTTTGCTTCATATGTCCTTGTTGTGTTCTCTATGAAAGCATTTGTCACACTCACACATGAAGTCACATTCACTATCCTACAAGCATCATCTCAATCAATGAACGATCAATCATGAGTGTCGCGCTTGTCACATACACCATCACTCAGTCTTGTTGAACATGTGTGTCTGAATGGTTTGGTCATTTTGTCATCAAGTCATACGAGTGTGTGTTTGTATGATCACCTATGTATCATTCAATTGTTCACACACTTAGCCTTTTGTTGAAGGTTCTGACACCCAGACTCCCCCCGACAGTCGGGCCATCACCCTGCCATCGACTCGATCGACTACCAACTAGAATATCACAAAAGAACTAAGCTAGTCTTTTCAAGGCTTGTTGCCCGCAAGCAATCCAATCAACTCTCATGCTGGCCACCCAGACAGTTAGACTCAGCAGTCACATCGACATTGACTCCCATAAAAAATTGTGCAGAGGCCATTGACCTCACATGCTCAACTAACTGAGGAAATTGCACAGACAGACTGGAAAAACACCAAGTGCCCATCCCTGTCTCCCTCAAAAAATTGTGCATTTTTCCTAGTCAATCATCCCGATAGTCGACCAACTGTTCATCTCAAAAATTGTGTAGTGTTCATGAGCAGGCCTTCTGCTACCCATCAGTTAGCTCAGCTCAGAAATTGCAAAGAAATGATCAGCAGGCTGGCCTCCCAGCCTCAATACGATCTTCCTTGCTAGAAACCCTTAGAAGTAGACCACCAGTTCCCTCTAGGAATTGCACAGTTTCTGCTGCCACTTTCCCAGGCAATAAACTGGCAGTTCCCTTTGGCAATTGCACATTTTTCGCTGCCAGTGACCCCAGCAGACAACTGGCAGTTCCCTCTAGGAATTGCGCAATTTTGGCTGCCAGCCTCCCAGGAAGTTCCCCAGAAAAACTACGCAATCCCTACCGGCTGACCCTTCATGCAACTCAACCCATTCCTCTAGAAAATTGCACAGATTTAGTCATCCAGCCTTGCTACCTATTCATTACGAAATATGCGCAAAGCATGCCTGCCTTTCCTTCTAGCAGCTGAACTATTCCTCCCAAAATTTGCACAATTTTGCCTCCCAGCTGAGCCAGACCTTGCAGACAGTCATTGTTGACTCAGATTTCCTGTCTCCATCTCTCCCTGACTCTTGCACAGTTTTCATTAGCAGTTTCCTATAGCCATCATCCCGCATCACAACCTTGCTATCTATCCCAATCATCTTCATCTGAATGATCATGTGTCATGGTAGACTAGGAGGTTTTGGATTTGATGTTGTCTCATCATGAGTGAATATAGCTACAGGTACACCAACGAACATGGCAAGACAACAAATGGTATGAATGAAGGGAGCACATGCAGAATGACATGTTCACCAACGGATGAATGAATGAAGCATGTGAAGTGGACGAACATGATGAATATGCTCCTTCACGAGCAGATGAACCTGTCAAGCCTTCCAGCATGCAAGCAAGGAATAACATGCTAATGCTTCATCAAGAAAACCTGGTACCATCGAAGAATCTGTGCACCTCGCCATGTGGAGGTGAAGCTATGATACACCATTAAGTCATCCATCACCCAACAACATTGTAGCTCAACATGCACTCTAGAAGCAACACGAACGTACCAACATTGTCATGTCAAGTCATGTCGAGTCACGTCATGAGTCATCTCGCCCACATCTCCACTATGGGCTTGTTGTCAATCCATGTGATGTAACATGGAAGTCCAAGAGACCCATTTGTTAAACAAAGAGTCATGTAAGTAGAAAAGCCATGGAAGCCAAACGGTCATGAGGGTAGTGGAACAGCCACAAGGGTTAGTTTCACCCTTGGATATAAATACCCCCTCATTTGTACATGCAAAGGACTTTTCACATTAGCTCCTCCCACATAGCCAAGAGAGTCTGTAATATTTTCTTTGAGGACTAAGTAGTGTCTCCAATGCCCCACACTCGGGGTTAGTGATGTATAGTGTAACGATGTGTCATGGAACTTTCGCTTAATTCAAAAGCCTTCTAACAGGCCAGCACGTTTTCACACATGTATTGTATATCTTGTAACACTGATCTTTAACACTTGTAATGCATGTTGCATTAACCTGTGTTCTACATCTGAACTGTTTCATTTGTTGTAATGCATAATCTATTAATGGAAATGTGTTGTATATGTTGTTAGCATTGTCTCACCTGTGTAGACTACTCTCTCGGACATCAGACAAACCTTTCACATGAAACTTGTTGTAACAACCATTGCACTCGTTTGGACTAATCCGTGAGTGTTGTATGTGTTATCTTACCTTGTATGTTGTGACTGTCGCATCCATGTGGACTTCTCCTCCAGAAGTCGTGCATGTCCTGTTGTGTTGTGTGTTCCTAGCAGTGCTGGGACTACTCCCAATCAACCTAGAACTCACTCTCACCCTCTCCCTCAACAGTGAAAGAACCATTGACACAAGTTACACTTACACTCACCAAGCACACGAACCTAAGTCCTTGAAGACAAAGCAAACCACTCTCCTGTGCTGACAAGCAAGAGTTGAGGTAAATCCTTATGACAATGGAAACTAGGCCATCATGCCGGATGAGACCCCCACACCAAATGGTGTGAGTTCTAGTTGGGACTTCATACCGGGGTGATCCCCTTAATGTTGGTGGGTCCAGGATCGTCAACATATTCTCATGTCCGCTTACAAATTTGATGCAATCTGTGTCAGTTAGTAGTTCCTAGGCTTGGGTTGGACATGCACAACTTAAGAAACCTTTGTGCACACCTATTACAGGTTGTTCTCTGAATGCAACTTATGTGGAATTATAATACAGCTATCAGACCACTTCGTCACCCCAGTGTACAGGATGATCTTTGAGTAGGATCCGCCTTGCATGTCGCAGGTAGTGATGGAGGCATCAATTGACATAGTAGATTGGTATGTCTCACCCCTTGGCACCTTCATCTAGATGTATAGTGCGAAGAAGGCTCTACATGTTTTGCCAAACTTTGCCATGGATAACTTGGTCATGCAAGAGTTTGCATAGCACATCTCAATAGGGTTTTAAGCGAGACTTCATAGGAAGAAGAAGGAACCTTGGCCCACTCTTCCTTTCCAGATCGAGTTGTATGAGATCCAGGATATCAAGCATGTTGAGGCCAAGACATAGGAATTCAAGAGGTTCACCTTTGGCACTATAAGTTTCAATCCATATCAAATGCATTGCTTAGTGACAGACCACTGTATGAGCGTGTATCATCCTTGAATCAAAGGGGTGAGTCATTAACCCAAGGAAGACCCATGGATATACTGTTATAACTTCTCAAGGCTCAATGAACTGATCAAAATGGTTGTAGAGTGGTTATCAGTGAAAAAACAACAACATCTCAGAGAGCATCATCATCATCAGTAGCAGAGGGCAGTAGACCTATGCTTGACAAAGGCAAGAGGAAGGTTGCTGATAGCTCAGAGGTGGAGCAAAGATGCAAGTTCAAGGCAGATACACTTGTGTTAAGAGTAGCTTTGGAGATTAAGGCAAAGAGGCAACAACATGATAGAAGGATTGTGCAAATGTAGAGGGAGAAGAAGAAGCTGGAGGAGGCATAAAAGGAGTTACAGGAGTTGAAGAAAAAACTTGGGGAAGAACAAGAGCTGCACAGAAGATAGAAGGAAGCATAGCAAGAACAAGAACAACAGGAGGCATAGCATGCACACATTGATGAAACTTTAGCTATATAGGTTATTGATTCATCTAAGTAGCTCTCACCTAGGAGATAAGGTGAACAGTCATAGGAGAAGGAATTTTCCCAGGAGATTGAACAGATGTTGGAATAGATGGACATCCATGTGGTTCAGCCAAAGTTATATCAGTACATTGATCTCATGCCAAGAAAGGAAGAGGTCACTCCATCGGCTTCACCAGATCTAGGAGCAGAGAAAGTCCCAAGCGATCACAGAGACACTAAAATCCACGAGGACAATCTGGAAGCAGATGTGCACAACATATCCTTTGACGAATCACAACACAGAGTTGTACAGTCATGTAGAGTACCCACTCCAAATTCCATGTATCTCCCATGAATTTTGAAGAACGATTGATCGTGCCTGATGTGCATAGACATCCATCTTCATTAGCTGATGTTACAAAGCATATGCCAAAGCCACTAGCTAAAGTGTTAGATTCCTAATGGTTGAGAATGAGCGCATGGCTAAGGAGCTACAAGCAGCTAAGCAGGGAGAAGACAAGCTACATCATCCACTAAAGAAGAGTTGAAGAAAGTGATACTTCATGAAGTATCATCACTCGAGACAGTCATGTGGAAGTTGTATTTCAAGTTCGTCAGCGTGCATAAGTTAGTTGTCCATCTTAACAATTGGTAGCAGCGTTGTGCTAGGAGAGCACACATCTTGTCAGACATACACAATGTTTTCTATCACATGAAGATATGGACAATGAGGTAGAAGGGAACCCCATTGCACTTGCCAAAGATGATGAAGCCAAAGGCAGTGGAGTTGAAGGCATGCATTTGCAGTCAGATTTGGAATGATGAGGAACTCCCACAGCTCATCACCAGCTTACATGATTAACATGCAAAAGTATTCAGGCAAATAGATGTCATTGTGGGCAGTCATGCGATCCCATCCATTGGCACACTAACCGAGGTGAAGGCAAAGAACCAAGTCTAACTAGAGTTGGACATTTACTTCAATCAGTTGATGCACATAGCCACCATAGCAGACTTGTAGATCAACACAAACACTATGCATCAATATATTATTAGCTCGGATCCACTCAAAACCATCATGTGCATGCTATCCGACGAGTTGGATAGAGGTGCCAAATCAATGTAACCATATGCAATGGAGGCAAGGGTTTGCTTTCAAAAGGATGTCACCACAGAGTATGCACATAGCATAACAGAATACCAAGCTTGGCATCAGTTCATCATTATGGATCATTGAAAGGATGTTGAAGAGTTCGTCTTCCCACAACTATCTGAGCCTTAGTGATTTCTTGCATGGCTTACTCAAGCCCATTTTTGTCTCACATGGGTACATGTGCAGATTGTATTGTAACATGTCTATAAAGTGAAAGACCAAGAGTCAATAGTAGAATGTAAACAGTCATATGTAAGTTGAACAATCATGATGGTAGTTGAGGAGTCACAAAGAGGAATGTCAAGGGTCACCCCACCCTTTTCTATTTATAGAACCTCATAACTCATTGTATAGACTTTTGGGAACTAAGATTCTTATAGGTATAACTTAGAGAAAGCTTCAAGTGTATTGTAACGAGCCTTGGCTTCTCTACAATGCAGAGCTAGTACATCTCTTTGGAGCAAGTGGCAGTGACTGTAATGTTCCGCTATCGGGGCTAGTGGTTGTCATGGTTGTATGTATGATTGGATCTTTTACTCTTTTAATATAACAGAGACATCATGTTTCATGCATATATTGTTATTGTAGTTCGACTATCCTAGTTACTCTCATGATGTATGTAGCTATAATTTACGCATGGATGTATGGACTATTCTGTATGTTTTTGTATGAATCTTATCAAAGTGTGTTGTTGCTATAATCCATCACATTGGATCATCCTCTATTTTTCTTTCCATCTCATGATGTCTTTCAGATTGTGTGTTCCCTTTTAAGCTAAATTATGTCACAAGCTTCTACAGGGTGCACTCTTTTCCCCTTCCATGTGTTAGATCCTTTCATGCACCTTCTTTAACTTGCTGCAAGGTCACACCCTTACTTCAACAAGGACATTTTACTTACCTTTGCACCCAACTGCATTCAAGGTGATACTACACTACCCATTGTTCGGACTCCTACTCCAAATGGTCTGAGGCCTAGTTGGAACTTCTTACCATGGAGATCCCCTGACATGTTGATGGGTCTATCATCGTCAACAAAACTTCAATGGTATTCATCAAGAATAAGCATAAATTTAGCATTCAAAACTTTACACCCTTTTGAATGGAGAAGGCACTCCTATTTATACAAAAAATAAGAGAACTAATTCATAAATATAGATCCACAAATATTTCATGTGGTTACAACCATGTGTTAACATCTAGCAGGTTACATCTCTACGTATCCTCTCACAATTATCTAAAATATTTGATAGGAGACATTTATGAAAACTTCCATGATTCTTATCCATTAAATATGTTTGATCAATGATCTCAAATCTTTAAGAGTTTGAAGAGGAAATGAAAATTTGAGACTTAGATATAACATGAAAATGATCATGAAAATGGTCCTAGTGTAAGGTGATGAATCTACGAAATATGGTAAATACTAAGGGAAACTGAAAGAAAAGAGAGTGAAAAAGGATGACATTTTGGAGACCCTTCCATACCCTTTTAATCCCATGAAAATGCACTGAAAGTGAGGAGATTATTTTCAACAATTTGGAGGGGCTTTCTGCCTATGGATTGTCCTTAGAACAACTAGGTTATCCTAGGGATAACTCATCTTTCATCCCATCAATTTTCAGAGCAGCGGAATATTGCTTTTTCAAACAAATGTCAATAAAGTCATATTTATCAACCTGCCCTCTACCAAGGGTGGTTTCTATTTTACACATAGGATAGGGTGATGAGAGGTTGCAATCCTCTTATTTTTATTCCACCCATGTAGGAAAATTGACTTCAATTAGAGGTTGAGTTGGGGGATATAGTACAAGCTATTTTTGGGACTTCCATTAGTAATTGTCATGCTTCAATGCCTACAGTTGATATGTGCATCAACAATAGCTAACAAATATTTCCATAGAATGAGTGGATAACCATTGAACTTGGTTTTAAGAACGAGGACAAGGAAATATGTTATATATTTCTACGAGTATATCATTATCATTACATCTTTGCTTATGTCTTCTAGCTCTATTATGGATCTATCAGCAAGTTCTAGCATAGTAGTGGTATTTCTCAAGGACTCTTGGAGGTTAAGTTTAAACATATTTTCAATGGTCATGAAATTGATTAATGTAGCTCTTCATTAATGAGAGTGTTTGAAATCACCATATTTTTTATATGTACAACTACTATTGGACTTCTAGGATCTAAATAATTAGGGATGTTTACTCACCCAAGCATCAAGTCAACTAGTTTCCCAATAAATTGATGGTAGGGACATCCCTTCTCTTCCTTTCAGGCATACTAATACACTATTCTTTGATTAATTTTTTATGAATGGTAACATCCGTTATGGCTTGGAGGAGACATATTTTTACACAGATTTTTCAATTCTCACAAAAAATCAGCGTATTCAAGGTTGTGCGTTTTATGGGGTGCTAACCTGTCAGGATAGGGAGGGTTTTGTGAATGATATAAGGTATAGGATCCTCCTTTTCTTTCTTAGGATTGTCATTAGGAGAAGGCGGGTGTAAATTTTGGATAACCTTCCCTGACCTATAGTTGATTTCTTGGATCTCTACATAATAGGCATGATAAGCAATTTCTCCACTGTGAACAAGTTGAGTCAACTTATTATTAGGATTGGTATTTGGTTGAGCAGGCATCTAGGTTTGTTTTCTAGGAATATTTTTGGGTACTTATTTTTTCTAGCATAGTATTGGTATTTCTCAAGGACTCTTGGAGGTTAAGTTTAAACATATTTTCACTGGTCATGACATTTATTAATGTAGCTCCTACGTTAATGAGAGTGTTTGAAACCACCATATTTTTTATATGTACAACTACTATTGGACTTCTAGGATCCAAATACTTAGGGATGATTACTCACCCAAGCATCAAGTCAACTAGTTTCCTAATAAATTGATCATAGGGACATCCATTCTCTTCCTTTCAGGAATATTAATACATTATTCTTTGATTAATTTTTTATGAATGGTAACATCCTTGATGGCTCAGAGGAGAGGTATTTTTACACAAATTTTTCAATTCTTGGAAAATTTCTGCCTATTCTAAGGTGTGTGTTTTATGGGGTGCTAACCTTTCAGGATAGGGAGGGTTTTTGTGAATGATATAAGGTATAGGATCGTCATTAGGAGAAGGTGGGTGTAAATTTGGGATAACCTTCCCCGACCTATAGTTGATTTCTTGGATCTCTACATACTAGGAATGATAAGAAATTTCTCCACTATGAACAAGTTGAGTCAACTTATTATTAGGATTGGTATTTGGTTGAGTAGGCATCTAGGTTTGTTTTAGAGGAAGATTTTTGGGTACTTATTTTTTCTAAGGAGGAGGCAATAGAGCAAGTAGTTGGGTCACCTGAGTCCCCCATCCTTGTGATGGATTAACCCATTGAGGAGGTTGGTTGGAATATGTCTAGAAGGGAGCAGCAACATGTTGAGAAGGATATGGAAAAGGAAAAGGATTAGGAGGGCACCAAGGATGATATTGAGCATTGTAATTATGATTGAAACTTGAAGAGAATTTTATACCTTTTTTAAATTATCTTGGATATTGTGGTCTCTTCTAATTGACAATGCACAACTACTCCATGCTCCCTTTTATTCCTTAGTAAACAACCTACAAAGCCAGAAAATATGGAAACTTTTTAGTAGAATGATTTATTCACATATAGAACAAAATTTTATAACATTCAAAGGATATTCATCCCTAGAATTCCTCTTGTTGCACTTTGGGAAAAACATAGGAAAAACGTTTTTTTTTTTTTAGTTTCTTCTAATCTACAAATTATCCATTTGCATATAACAGATGTGTAATATTTTGGTTTTTATTTCTTCTAACATTCCTCCTATTTCATTTTTACTAAGCATATTTGAAGAAGAAGGAATAATTGAAATCTTTCTCACTATACGTCTTTTTCTAGTGGCTCTCCTATGATTTTATAAAACCTACTTAATATCATCATAATTGAGCTAGTAGATATCTCCATCAGCCAATAAGTTCAAAGATTCCATGAGATGTTCTCTCACCCCCATTAGTAGTATGATATTTAATGAAATATGGTCCTAGAGTTCAATAGTGTACCTTTCTATAACTTAGCTCGAACATTTCCTCATAATCCTCTAAATATTCATTTTCCCCTTGAGTCATTCTGAAAATATCATCTTTGGTGCCCCTTGCTCTACAATAATCTCGATACTTATTGTTAAAATATTACTACAATTGATCCGAGATGGTGATACTATTACCTTCAAGGATCATGAACCATGGGAGAGTTACATCCTTCAAGATGGAAGGAAAATGCTTAATCTTTTGCTCATATATGGTGTAGCCATAAGTTATACAAACAATAGAAAAATCAAACATAAAGGTGTGAGGATCTTCTATGATTAGACCATAAAAGCGTCGAAGCACAGATGGGTTAATATTTTTCATTTTTTTCTTCTCCATTTGCCTCTCCAATGAGGAATATAAACATTTTAGGTCGTTGAGTTACTTTCTCCTCCTACAACCTTCTCAAAGATCCTTTCTTTCTCGCTCAAAAGGGAATCAAACATCCCTATGGATAGGGCAGGAAACTCATAGTGAACTCAAAGGGTTTGGTTGCTAGTAGAAGTGGGAGTTTTCAGTAAAACAATTAATGTCTTGTCCCCAATTCTGTGAGGCATAAAAGAAGGAAATTCTAGAAAATTTATTTTTATATTTTTTGAAAGGATGCTGATTATTTTCCTTTTTTCCTTTTTTTAGAATACGAAATAAGAAAAAGGAGTGAATCAACCAAAGAAAAAGGTAGTGCATACCTTTACACCTCCCTAGAAATGATGCCAACACGTGATGTCCCTCATTATTGTAGAAATAATGTTGTAACTCCAAGGTTCTTACCTTTAATTATCAACCCAAGGTTCATAGAAATTTAAGAGTATTTGGTACTGTATGTGCAACAGGCACTATCTTCTTCTTCCTTTAATTATTGTACAGGTGAGGGATGCTGGAGTGAAGGCTAGATGAATATAAACCAAGTAAATTTGTCAAACTAATTATGATACGGGAAAGTAAATTTGCATAAATAAATTGTAGTAATGGAATGGCACACACCTATGCTACTTGTAACAAATGAAAAGAAATATTTTTTGGAAATAAAGGATTTATAAACCTAAATTCTAAGTTGTAGAAAACAACACTCAAAAAGAATTTACAAGAATCTTTGTGAGGTCTCTATATTTCTAAATTCCACCATCAACATCCAAGACATGTTTTAATACATCAAGGGGTCTAAACCAATTTTTTATTGTTTAACTGCATATGATAAATGGATTGCTTGCAGACTATTATAGGATTCCTTGTTTTGCTACAAGAAGAGTTAACCGAGCCAGTAAAACAGTTAGGATGCAATTCTAAGGTGAAGAAGGGAGGTAGTAATGATGGAGAATGTTTTTATTTAATTGGTAAAGGCATGGTAAAACATAATCTAAGCTTTATCATCACAAAATCAACTTATGTCTAACTCTTATAGCCATAATATCAGTTGCATGGTAAAACAACAAATTGCAAAATTTATGACAGCAAATTAAATGGAATAGAAAAGGACTTAAAGATTCATTAATAAGTGATATGATTGATCAAGAGGGTAGAAATCTTATAGAAATGACCCACAAAGAAGATTTTCTCAGGAAACTACCTACCCATTCATGCACAAAACCATCAAACTATAATTTCGAAAAATGATAAGAGGGCTCCCAAGTTCATAGGGTGGGCTTGGCCCAAGGATGCTTAGAGCCATTAAGGAAGAACCAAGCTAAGAGATAAAATAAGGAATTCATTCCAATAATTGAAAATATATTCTTACATTACAATGTTGCAAAACTTGCTTGGGAATACTCAAAAATCCTAATTGTGCTTCTCTACTTGTATTCTACTTCTACCTCTAGGACCAATTCAATTTTCTTATTTATACATCAAGTGGGGGAGCATCCTACTTGAGAGGAGGGTTGAATTTCCCTACAAAAAAAACTAAAAGAGGAGAATTTGTCCTAGATTCAACTCACAGCAAAAGGAGGAGACATTAAATGCCCTAATCCATATGGGTTTAATTCTTCCTACTATAGGGAGCAAGTCCCTAAACTCTCTTCGATGTTGGATTCCAAAAAATCTACTCAATATCTTTGTAAATATTGAACAATAAACCTACTAAGGTAAATAAAACATGGAAACCACATTGAATACTCTAATAACTCATAAGGCTAGGAAAATATACCAGTAAGTGCAAAATGTAGGGTCAAGCATCATTCTATGTGCCTAGGGATGGATTGATGGGCCTTATAATTAAACTATTTTGGAGGCCCATTAGGAGTGCTATTTTAGGAAGTCATCAATCCCTATCCTCTTTTAGGGGCAATCACAAACTTCATTTGGGAGTCATTCCCTGCCACCCGATCTCCCACCTTAAATAAAAATAACCATTCCCTAGTATGCCCACTTCTCAAGTGAGCCATAACACTCAAAATTATGGATACTTATGCTCTATTTATTTAGCTGCTATGATGTTATATTTAGTTTTATATTCATCATCTCTCAGTTTCAAGATTCATACTTCCTTTAAGGACCAAGATCAACATGTTACCTACCCACAAATTCATATAGTTTTCACACCTATTGGCCTGTTGTAGCGGCTACGAACACCCTCCAAAATTTTTCCTTTGCTTCAGTTTGGAGCCTCCATACCAACCATCCTTAGCACCATGTCTTTCACTTTCCAATTACATAGGCTTCCGTTGAGCTTCAGTGGCTTACTAGCCTATATTGGTCAACTTGTTTGCCTCCCATCTGCAGGCTGACATTCCGGACTTAGTCATTTTTTCTAGCTGAGGTTCTCACCTAGAAAATTGCACAATTCTAGAGGGGAACCAAACTTCCCTCCAAATTTTTTTGCAATCAAGTTGGGCTACCTGGTGGGCTCCAAAAATGCGCAATCCAGCTAGGCAGCCTTCCCTCTGAAAAATGTGCAATTTAACCCAACATTGGGCTTCGTCTCAAAAATTACGCAAATCTAACTAACAACCAAGGCTTTAGTCCAAAAATTGTGCAATGCAAGAGGGACAACCAGTCTTGCTCAGCCTAGAAACAGCGCAAATTTCATCCCCGGGGTTGAAGACTGTTGCATGTGCTCCCAGGTTGATCAGTCCCCTCCAAGACTAAGCAATCTTGATTTGCATGAATGGTTTGCTTTTTCCAAAAAAGAAAAAAAGGCAAAAAACATCCCTATATTTTATGGATCCATTTTTAACAGCTTGAGGTTACATGCAAAAGTTGTTTTAGAAACCTCCCGCCAAGTGTCGCTTTTTCCTAGATTTGTGGCATGCGCGTCATAAACCTCGATCTTATCAAACTTATTTATTTGACTCTTCAGAGCTCATTCCTCATGATCCAAATGGATCCAAGAAACACTCCCTATGTCTTCAAAAACTCAAAAAATCATGCCAAAGACCCAAGAAAATCGCATAAGGAAACCTTTTAAAACACTATCAGGAGACAAAAACCCATGAAATCAATGAAAAAACAGAGTTTCGGAGGTGGAACAAAGTAATGCACAGTAGCCGTTCGATCTGGCCGATCAACGGTCCAGATCGGATCGGCAATTGCAATCGGTAGTAACCTTTGGCATAGATCAGCGGGATCTACTTAAGAATTGCGATGGCGAACAACGATATTGGCGCTTAACACATATATATGGTGACAACGATTGGCGGAGTTAATATGGACCATCGATCAAGCACGCAGATCGACGACGCATATGAAATCGCAGGATCACTATCAGAGGAGCGCTTACAACGGCCCGACGGTTAGTACGATAAGCATTTGCGATATCACAATTGGAGAAACCATGATGTGTGACCCGATAAACCGGACCTGATGGGTTTATTGGTAATATTTCATAAAATTTGAGATCCGCAACAAAGACATTTTCAATGTATTTTTGTGATTTTCATTATTAAACGAAATAGGAAGGAGGAAGGCCAATGTGATAAGCCAGACCCAAAAGGGTTCCTTAAGGCTAATATATATATTTTTAGATCCGCCATAAGCCATTCCTTACGTTATTTTCATGATTTTAACATATTTCAAAAATACAAAGGGGACATTGGAGCAGGGCCATTGCAACATGCAATGGCGACTTATAAGTACACCTGATAGAAGAATAGGGTGGATTTAAGGACTTTTGAAGTCCAATACATTGATTTTTGGCAGAATTTCTCTGCTAAAACACATTTTCACTATGAAAACAGAGCGCAGTCATTTCAGGAGTTGCAGAGGCCTGATGCATTCTTGCATTACAGAATGGGTGGTCACCTCCTCTCTATGCGTTAAGCAATGATTGTATCATGATGAGAGAGGGATTCAAAGTGGACAAAGGTCGGGGAGACCGAGAGACGGGAACTTGAAACGAACAGGCAGCACAGTTTTGGCTATAAAGCCACAGACATAGAGCGCAGCAGAGGGGGCAATATTGCAGGAAAATTCCAAGATAGAGTTAGCAGAAAGATAGAGAGCAATGAGGGAGTCTGTGTACTCAGAGAACTTGAGAGGTTCAAGTAAATCTCTTGTTATTGTATTCTGTTGTGTGTGAGGCTCAAATAGAGCTCGCTGTTGTAAAAAGAGCTCTGCTTGAAGACATAATCGAGAGGCCACCACTGAAGGCTCGACTAGGTGATGTAGCCCAAGAGTATTGGGTGAACTCCTCATTAAATTTGTTGTGCCATGTGCTGCCTTTTATGTTTTCTTTGTTTACTACTTCATTGTCTGTGCATTTCACAATCTTATCAATCCATTGCATAAAATGACATAGACTAATCCATGCACATAAGTCTTTAATACCTTATTGTTGTCTTAGATCTCATTATCAGATCACCTCACATTGATCTTGGAGCCTTGACATCCCACATTGCATCTAGGAGAATTCAGCACATTCAGCTTAGTTTTTTCTGGGTAAGTCTACTTTTCATGTCTTTTGTTGTTTTTTATATCTCTTTTTGTATTTCGCTTTGTGTGAGTGTTGTTTCATTGGTTCCATTGAATGTCTGTTGTCATTTTAATGCATGTTAGATTATAAAAGCATTATTTCAAGTTTTTCGTTGCATCTAACTATTGTTGCATGCATGACATTGTTTTTGCACTTACGGTCGTCGTTGTAGCAACTCACTTCACTCACATGCTAGCTTTCCTATTTTCTGAATCTTTCACTCACTATATGCATGCATGATCATTCACTCTTTTTTAGACTTAGCTTCACCATGCATTCAGAATTTTTCATGTTTTCAGTCGCCCATTAACGAGTCTAGGCTGTCTTCTCTCAGACCTTACCTTGCCCAGCTAGCAATGTGCATTTATGAGGGTGAAGGCTCTGCCTTCCCTCCAGAAACTGTGCAAAGTTGGCTCAACACTAGCCTCTAGGATTATTTATGTAATTCTAGGAGCCAATGCCTCGCTAGCCCCAAAAATTGTGCAATGCATCTTGTTAGGTTTTCATGTTCTTACCAACTAAAATTGTGCATTGCGTAGTTTCAGTCCTGAGCGGGCCAGGCTGGACTTTTCATTACGTAGTTTCAACAATCATTCAGCCTCCTGATAGCCTAGATTGTGCCTTGCACAATTTTTGTAGTTAGTCTCCCAGCCTCCCGATGAAAATTGTTTCAATCTTCCCAGTTAGTCACCCAAGTATATTGCATGTCAGTCCTCAAAGTTGTTTTGGTTTTCACCTGATAGATTTCTATGTCTCCAAGTATTGTAGGTGTTCGTTTGTATCTCAGCACTTCAGTTACAATGGCCTCCAAGACAGCAGGATCAAAGGACATTGCCGAGAGCCCAATTGGAGATGTAGTTAAACAACTGTCTATGAGCTTGCCTATCTACAAAGACACCAAGATGTTCATAGACAAATATATCAAGATGAAATGGTAGGACATTAATGATACATTCTCAGGCACATTTCAGGAAAATATGGAAGACTGTAGGGTCTATGTCAACATTCACAAGTCTTTCTTGTACCAAATTGCATGCAAGTATCTCGCATTTCCATGCATGGACATAATCCACTAGATTGTCTTGCATACTGCTCCCTAGAAAATGGTGTTGAGAAGTGCCAGTGGAATACAACTTTCTACCTTCAAGGCGAAGGACTTTTAGGAGATGTATCACTTATCATAGTCAGTGATCACAATGGAGAAACCCTTCAGCCAACCCAACAGCATTGCAAACTCAAGAGATATTTTGAAGTGCTAGGTGAAAGAGACAGCCAAGTTCAGGACAACACCCATCCAGGTTTACAAGACGAAGATACTATGAAATGAATATCAGTACTTGGTCATCTTTGCATGTCTCTTATACGGTCAGGATAGCATAGAAACCTTCCCGCAGAGTTGGGTGATTGTGTTGGATCAACTGGTGAGTGAAGGAAGACCTTGCAACTAGTCTGACATGCTGGCTCTCAGGTTGAAGGAATAAGTGACAGAAGCTCGACATCTACCCAAGGGTCAGCAAGCAGATTTATATATGTCTGCTTACATTCTAGATGTAGTATGTGCCCGTCAACAGTTCCCAAGCTTGAACTGGACATGGACACCTTCTTAAACCTATGTGCACACTTATTACAGATTGTTCTCTGAATGAAGATTCCATGAAGTTATCATACAATTATCAGACCAGTTTGTCACACTGTGTACAAAATGATATTTCAGCAGGATCTACCTTGCATGTCGCAAGTAGTGATGGAGGCATTGATCGACATAGTAGATTGGTATGCCTCACCCCTTGGCACCTTCATACGGATGTACAAGACAAAGAAGGCTCTGCATGTTTTATTGAAGTTTCCCATGGACAAGCTCGTCATGCAAGAGGTGTCATATCACATCTCAACAGTGTTGTCAGCGAGACTTCATAGGAAGAAGAAGGCACCTTGGTTAGCTCTTCCTTTGTGGATCGGGTAGTATGAGATGCAGAATCTGAAGCATGTTGAGGCTGAGATGAAGGAATTCAAAAAATTCACCTTTGACACTTGAAGTTTCAATCTGTATGACCCGCATTTATTCATTAAGGATCATTGTACGAGACTGCAACATCCTTGTATCCACGAGGCATGTCATTGGTAGGAGGAGGACCCATGGAGATACTACTATCACTTCTCTAGGCTCAATGAACTGGTCATCATAGTTGTAGAGTGGTTAGCAAAGCAGATGGAAGCAGCATCTTAGAGAGACATCATTAGCAGTAGTAGAGGGTAGCACACCTACTCGTGACAAAGGTAAGAGAAAGGTTGTTGAGAGTGCAGAGGCAGAACAAAGTTGCAAGTTCATAGCAGATCCACTTGTGTTGAAAGTAGCTTTGGAGATTGAGGAAAATATGTGACAGCATGACAAAAGGATCGCACAAAGGAAAAGATAGAAACAGAAATGAGTTGCAAGAGTTGAAACGAAAACTCCAGGAAGAGCAGGAGCTGCGAAGAAGAGATAAGGAAACACAGCAGAGGCAGGTACCCCTCTATTTGATTTATCTGATCATGAAGATGATGATGAAATCATTTACTTTTCTAATTGGAGATATTGTGATCCATTTACTCATGTATTCTATCACAATGTTGATTCTATCATTGTTTATCTTACAAAGCCACTTATTTATGATGATCTATCTATCGATGAAGTCGAAATGTCGCAGGTTGTCGAAGCACTTCAGCCCAAGCTGATGGTTATGTCAGGCCCTCACTATCCTAAGGTTGGTTTCACTTCCGATAAGGAAATTTTTGAAACACCCAAGGCTCCTCATAACTCATTTGTATGCTTTGAAGATCAATCCCACACACAAATTTCGCTTCCTCCACTTGAACTACATGATCCCATTGCTCATGCATTAGGGGAATCTTACACAACAAGCACACTTGCACGACATCAGTTGTTTATGTTTCTCGCATTTTATTGCATGTCACAGTCAAGAGAGTGCATATTCTTAACATCTACATGCAGTGTAGCACAACACGATGGTAAGTTCATAGAGTGCATGTCATGCGCTTTCACTTTGTTCTTTTCTGTGGACGCATTTAAACTTGGAGTGTGTTTGTCTTCGTATTTATATATTTCATGTTTGTTGGTTTGCTTGACTATACTGTTTTGGAACCATGCCTTCACCAACATGGTGTTATAGACATTTTTGGGCACTGCAACCCCAATCATACACGTCCATAAACCAAGGGCTCCTAAGTTCCTAAAAGTGTTGCTTCATCCCCTAAAGGAACAAGGTCAGCTGTTACATCATCTCCCAAAAGTTTTCCACAGAAAACTTCTCAGAACTGGTCAAAACTGGACCATATAGACTGCCCAATGTAGAGGGTGTGATGCATCTCACCTGCTTAGTGTAAAGGGTGTGATGCATACTAGAATGCCCTTCTATAGGGTGTGATGGGTGAGAGTAGACAAATGGCAGAGATAGTTTGCAAGGTGGATGATCATGGAATCTTCCAGAAACTTCTCCTATGACACTTGCCTCTCTGAATTCGCCCAGGGATGAGTAAGAGATCATCAATCTCCAAGTGGAATCAAGAACTATCAAAGAGAGGACACTAATAAAAATCCTAGAAGCTGACTCACCCCCCTACAATCATCTATATACGGATCCCTCATCACAGAGATCCAAGGGCTAGAATCTTGTATCTTGTAAGGAAGTGATGTTGGTTTCCTGCTGCAACATCATAGTGTTGGGTGAACTAAGCTTTTCATGAGGTGAATAAGGGCTTTCATGCTGAGAGGATGACACTCGGTCAGAACAATTGGTTGTAATCCTCTTTGCTATTCTTGATATTAATAAAGTTATTCAAGTTTTGCTCCACATTCTTGTACGTTTGATGATATATGCATTTGTGTGGTCAATACATATCTGGTCCTGTATTGCTTATGATTGTAGATCTCTATTCTTCGATAGTATTATGTTGCTTTGATTCCACAGGTGCTCTTTGAAGTTGTGTAGACGAAGAAGGAGCGGCGAAGATCTATCAGAAGAGAGAGGAACCAAGCAAGGAACCAAGCGCAAGACTGAGGTTGGTGTCCTTTGTTCCCCTCTTATCTACTTCTCATAAAGGAACGCGAAAGTAGTTTTAGTTTGTTTCTTTCTAAGACAGCTACCAGTCTTAGTGGGACTAGCAACAACGAGTGGACACTACGTTTCCTGGTAACAAAATGGCGACTCTGCTGGGGAGTGAATAGGTTGTTTTCTTGTCTATATTTGTGTGTTTTATAAACTTATAGACGAAGCCTGAAGTCAAGCCAGCTAGCCTTCGAACTGCATTTGCTATGCAAGTGGAAAGTAGATTGATGCTGCTTCAGTCTATCTCCAGGTTTTGTTTAGAAACTGAAAAATCGATTTGCAAACATTCTAATTGCCCTGGTGATGGCTCTAGTAACCTCATTAGATCAACCCCTGTGATTTATGTTTATTGAACACCACTTGCTCGGCCTAAATCCTTGACTAAGCTGCAAACTGTGACCAAAAACCAAGTTGAAGTCTCATCCCTGGACCATCACACCTTTTACTCTTGGGAATATGGATGCATTGCACCTCCTGTGTGAGGTAGGTGCACTACATCGCACTTTCCCTATGTTACAGGTGCGCTGATCAGACAAGACCTCTTCTGCTTCTAGATTTTGGGTTTTTGTTCACTCTCTTCAGCTTTATTCTAGATTTTTTCCATTTGTGATCAATACACCTCTGTGGAAACCCCTTCCTTTACATCATTCCACCTCCATTGTGCAAAGAACTATGAATTTTTTTGTGTATTGTGCGCCATTTTCAGTTCTCTTTTACAAAGAAGTAGCGTAATCAAAATATCGTTTCTTGATTTGGAAGTGTCGCAAGTGTCATTTTCAGTCATAGAAGAGAATCCTATTGTTCTTGATGGTCAATTATACTATTAATCTTGTATTTAATTTGAATTAGTATTTTTTAAGTGTCGAAAGAAGTTTTCAATTCAAAATCGCAAAGTGTCATCATTATCTTCCTTCCGTATTTTGAAGAAAAATTGTTAGCATTATCACTTTGAAAAGATAATTCAGATTTGTACTTAGCATTCTTTTTGTCATTCACACATTAAGAAGGCTGAAAACAAATACATGCATGTGCATTTGCATTTAGACTGCTTATTGGTTTGATTTAGGATAGTGCATCTAGTGTGTGCTCTATGCTCTATGTTGAAAGAATCTCATCTCTCTTTCCTTAGTGTTGAACTAGTAAATCCCCTCTAGAAACAGAGGCGATCCCACTAACCCAACACGGGTCTAGCAACAATCACACAACGCTACAAGCAGGTTCCTAATTGCATAAATCAAAGATCGATCATGATGATCTACCTAGAATCCAACACTAGTTGTTGTAGAAGAAACGTCGTCCCCGTTCCTTTGCTCTGGCTGGTCACGATCCTCACGCTCCTCGTGAATGGACACCTGCACACACAAAGAACGATACAAATACAAGCGTAAAATCCAGCATATGCAATTATATATTGATCAGAAAAGATATAACTCAAATACCATTAAAAGACACATGAGTGGAACCATAATGATAGTCGTCTATTAATCAGTAGAAACAGAGAAAGATTACAACCAAAGGTTCTAACATTGAACCTCCTCTGACTGGGCCAGCAGCTAAATACGCCTTGCAAAGTGACCTCTTCTCTCTCAATATTTTGGCAGCATAACCCCTCTATACTTCTCAAT
>APFE030520165.1:72265-93017 GCA_000404065.3 Pinus taeda
TCATGTAGATTTCCTCTTCCAGATCCCCGTGAAGAAATGTTGTCTTCACATCCATCTGTTCTACCTCAAAATCAAAAGAAGTAGCAACAGATAAAAGTAATCTAATAGAAGTTACCTTAGCAACAGGAGAAAAAATATCACCAAAATCAATTCCCGGCACCTGGGAATAACCTTTTGCTACTAACCGAGCTTTGTATTTCTCCACCTTTCCTTCTACATTTGTCTTATTCTTGAACACCCATTTGCTACCAATGGGTTTCCTTTCAGCCGACAACTCCACTAGATCCCAAGCCTCATTTTTGTGCAAAAATTCCATTTCATCAACCATGGCCTCTTTCGAGATTTTTCCATCCTCTGAATCTACTGATTCCTTCACAATTCTGGGATCATCATCAGTAATAGATAAAGCAAAATTTGAACAGAAAGCAGATGGACTATACCTTTCTAGCTGCCTTCTTTCTTGAACTGATCTTCTCACACCCGGAGTTTGTGGCTGTTCATCTTCTGATTCCTCCTCTGTTGTAGAGTCTGATTCTTCCTCCTTAAGCTCAAACTCTACCTTCTCAGGTTCCTTTAGTTGGACTTCATGTTTAATAACATCTTTTACCCCTCTGAACACCACAACTCGGTTGTACACAACCTTCCTTGTTACTGGGTTCCAAATCTTATAACCCTTTAAACCATCCTTATACCCAATAAAGGTGCACTTTTCAGATTTACGATCCAACTTGGTTCGTTTCTCCTTTGGAACATTTACATATGCATCACATCCAAATACCCTCAAATATGAAAGAGAGGGTTTCTTACCAGTCCATACCTCTTGTGGAGTCTTATCCTCCAATGCTGATGAAGGTGATCTGTTGACTAGGTAACATGCTGTCTCCACCACCTCTGCCAAGAATTCTTGTCCTAATCCAACACCGCTGAGCATACTTCTTGCCCTTTCCATCAAAGTAGCTCCAGTAGTTAACAATTAAACTAGTTCGGAGAATTAGCCCCTTCCATAGTAGCTAGCAGCACCAACTCCAGAATTACGTTGGGATGGGGAAAATAAAGTTGCCCTGGGTGAAGGAGCATGCTTTCATTATTGGATTGATGGCGGTCCTCCAACCAAAGGCTCTGCTCCATAGGAATAAGATTATAGGCTGATGCAAGGGCCTATATCAACTTGTTAGAAAGCTGGAATCAAAATCAACACATGGAATTAGATCATGTAGAGTCATGTTTCACCACCATATTGGCATTATGTAATATGGAGCTTACATTTCCTCTTATTTATTCTTTTTGAAACTCCATTTTTCTCAGGTGTGTATGGAATAGTCTTCTATCGTGCTATACCACACTTCTTACATAATTCTTCAAATTCCTTACTGCAAAACTCTCCACCGTTATCTGTCCTCAACACCTTTATCTTCTTCTTTGTCTGGTTTCCCCTAGAGCCTTAAATTCTTTAAACCTATCAAAGACTTCAGATTACTTCTTAATTAAGTATATCCATGTATTCCCTGAGAAGTCATCTATAAATGATACATATTACACAGACTTACCTAGTGATGGAACCTTCACAGGTCCAAACACATCACTGTGCACAAGTTCTAATATCTGTTTCGCCCTCTTACCACCAGAGGCGAAACTCACCTGATTCTACTTCCCATTTACACAATTTTTACAGAAATCAAAATCCAGAGAGCTATTACTCATACCTTCTACCATACCTTTACCATGAAGTATTCGAAGGCCCTTCTCTCCAATATGTCCAAGCCTTTGATGCCACGGCATGGTCTTCTCTACAGAGACCACTAGATTTTCTGCTCCACTTTCAGGAATCACAGAGCTGTTTTACCCATCAACAATAGTGCTACCTTGCAGCTTGTACAGAGTTCCAATATGAACTCCCCGCATCAATACCAGTGATCCCCGAGCCATCTTGCAGGTATCCTTCTCGAACACTGTTTTTATACCTGCATTATCCAGCTTGCTTACAAAAATTAGATTTCTGGCCAATGTAGGAATATGCGAAACACCCGAAAGTGTTCTAACCCTTCCACCTTGCAACTTCAACTTTACTTTTCTGCGACCAACGATTCTAGCCTTCCTATCATCCCCTAAGAAGACATCACCACCATCGTATTTCTCATACTCGCGGAACCACTCTCTATGGGGAGTGAAGTGAAAGGATGCACCTGAGTCAATCAACCATGCCTCATGATCTACATGTGTACTTGAAGAAGCCAAGTACACATCCTCACCTTCATCTGAGGTGGTTTTCGCCTCTGCAGAAGGAGCATCATCAAATCCCTTTCCTTTATCAGGAGCTTTAGATTTATAGTCCCTTTTGTAGTGCCCTTCCTTTCCACATTTCCAGTACACCACCTTTACAAGTTTCCCTAGAGATTTAGATCTCCATCTAGATTTAGATCTCCCACTCAATAACTTATCTTTGTTTCTGTTCTGGGACCGTCCTTTTACAAACAAGGCATCACCATTCTGGCTCTCCATATTTTTCCATCTCGTCTCCTCCGTCAGCAAGGATGATACTATTTCATCAAATTGTAAGGTAGTTGTATTGCTACCTATTGCAATAACCAGACTATCCCATGAATCTGGTAAAGAACACAACAAACTGATGCACTTATCTTCATCTGAAATTTTAATATCAACAGATAATAACTGACTTACCACAGTATTAAATGCATTCAGATGCTCTGTCACTAAGTCTCCATCTTTCATCCTCAAGTTATATAGCTTTTTCCACAGGAACAATTTATTCACCAGAGACTTACATTGGTACAAAGTCCCTAACTTGTCCCACAAAGCCTTCACCGTAGCTTCCCCTGATACATTCAGCAATACTGAATCTAAGACACACAATTTTATTGTGCTCTTTGCCTTCTGATCCAACTTCTTCCATTCTTCATCGGACACTCCCGTTCGTTTAATCCCTGGATCTACTGCGATCCACTGATCTTTATCCACCAATAGATCCTCCATCTTGAGTTTCCACAACTCAAAACTCTGACCATTGAATTTCTCGATTTCTATTTTTCCACTGCTCACCATCTTCTTTCACCACCAGGATCGATCTCGCAGATCTCCCACTGAACAAGGTCTACCACAGGCCTGAGTGAAACCCCTCAGCAATAAAGGCATCTCCTTGAAGCCAAAACAATTCTGATACCAAATGTAGGTTTTAACCTTGTACATAAATTACCTGCATACAAATTCTAAAACACAGAAAATAAACAATGCGAGAGCATAACACATAAAACACATATACACAGATATTTTCCCCTGGATCCCAAAACTTGGACTACCAGCTTGATTTTTCATTATGTTCCTTTCAATGTTACAATACATATTTATACATGCCGAAGCATCCAATACCATGGACCGAAAAACCATCGCGTCCAAAACTACGGACCAAAAACCATAGGTAGGTTCGCCCAACCTAATATAGGGTCCAAAGGAAAGAATATAACACAACCCAACATAAAGGAGTGTTAGTCAACTTGCTAACTCATGTTGTTAGACGAGGGGGAGTGTTGGTGAACTTTAGTGATGCTCAAAGTGGTTATGCCAACAAATCTGCCATTAAATATCTAGATATTATTTCCCTAAATTTGTGCAAGAAAAGCAGGGAAACTCCAAAAATCAAGATATTTGGAGAAATTCTATTCTGGAAACAGAGGGAAATGGGAAAAAGCTGTTAAACGAGGCAGGTTCATGGTTTTTACCCAAATGAACTACAGGTGGAGTTGGGAAGCCCTAATTCGATTTCTATTTAAGCAACGAGAGGGCCATTGCACAATGGTCAGAGCATTTAGAAGGATAGTACATGGTGCTGTTGTGATATTTTCATATTCTTGAAGGAGCTAGCTAAAAGAAGGGATAAGGAAAGCTGATGCAACAAGGTTTTTGTAATCACTCTTCTCAATATAGAACTGTGGTTGTGTTCCACTACTCGAAGTGTCGGTGATATTGTGCATATATTTGTCCATTCTGATGCTTGTTGTGTTGAGTAGATTAGTTACACATTTATACATGTTTGTTACGGATTCTTTCACTAATTGTCATAAGTATATGATGTGATTGGTTTGCTTCATTCTTTTGTGTAGGAATCATCTTGGAGCCGGTCAGGAGGAGTTCTTCTTACTGCACGGAGATCCCCAAGTGAATCTAGAAAGAACCAAAGGTGATCCTTTCTCCATATCTTGTCAATATATGTCAGATAGATAGATGAACATGTGTGTAACAGGTACCTTTTGCAGATAACCTTACGGTCTGTCGGAAGTCTCGGGAATAATTTCGAGGGTAGTTTTCATCCCATACATTTTACCCCATAGCAGAACTGGTGACTTCGTTGGGGACTATACATTTAGTTCCCAGTTATCCGGACTCCTCTCAGATCTCTTCTCTCTTCTATGAGCTTCCCGCTTCTTCATATCCTTCTATGATCCACCATATAGTTTGTTGCATCCTGCAAAGTTTCTTTCTTTTCAGAAACCGATCCCAAAAGCCCACTTTTTGAGTTCTTTCCCTCACTAATGGATGTTGCTGGTCTAAAAAGATCTTTATAAAGCTCTTTGACTATGCACAGGGAGCATTAGTAGCCAAACTAAAGCTCTGTTTACACATAGACAGAGCGTTAGTGACCCATTTCCATGTTTTCCAAGAGATCTTGTGGACCAAAAGGGGGGGAAACTTATCCCAAGGGCTAAATAAGGATCTGCAACAGTATCATGCTAACAAATTTGGTGTCTTAAAATTTATTTTTTAAGAAAATGCTTTAGTTTTTCTCTCATAAAAGAAATTTTTTGAACGAAAAGTTGATAAACTATATATCTCCTTCTGTCGAAATAGTTGTAGGCTGCTTTGTTTTGGTTCAATAGTTGTTAGGGAATATTGAGAAAAGGAACTTTCGGTTATGCAAAGTGTTGAAATGACTTTAGATGCACTGACGAATACATGAATATGTGAAATGATACATGTGTAGAATAAGACTTGTTTGCATAAGAAATTGAAAAGAAAAAAATTCAAGGCATTGTTTTGCATGGTTTATTGAGTCGAGAGTCTCACCATATTCATACGTCAACACCCCTACCAAAGACAAATAAGCAAGTACACTAAAATTTACATTAAAATCAATCAGTTACTCTTTTTTTAGCAAACCAGCATTAGCTAGATTAGGACCTTGGGATAAGCATGTGAGTGAATTGCCCAAGGTTGAAAATCAAAACTAGTGTCGTTAACGAGTGAAAAATACTTCTGCACTCATATTACCAGGACCACTCCACTAACAACGGAGCGAAATATGAGACAACATCGAACTATAATTGAAGGTAGCCCACCTTCCCTTACAACTCCTTTGGGCATTCTGTGAATTGGGGGTCCCTTTGGGGATTTCAGAACTGAGTTGGGAACTCAGGTATCCTACCCACACAGCGTGCTATCTACGACTATGTCCCCCCTAGTAATGTTTGTGATTTGAGGTATCTCTAGTGGCGAAAAATTATAGGTACTTACCTAAGGTAATTGGGATAGGTTGTCCTAGTACCTAAAACAGATGGATCTACTTTGTCTTCAGTTTTTGGGAGGGTGCTCGTCTTCACGAGAGTACTTGGCCCCTCAATCTAAGGTTCAGGTGAAGCTCAAAAGTAACTGTAACGATACATTTGGTCATCCTTCTCTGTTATTCATTGAGAAACTGGGTTCATCTCCAATAATCGGTGCTTATCAGACAAGGTATTTTCCCTCTATTTGTTGATTGACATATTTAGTGTATTTTTTCTTTTTAGGTACCTGAGTGCTATCGTTTTTGAGACTTTAAAGAATATCACATTAAAATCTATTTGATAAAACTTAACAGTCATTGTGGCTACATCCAGCCCTCATCATCAATCCAGACGATTGTTAGGACTTCCTCCACTCACTATGGAGGATCTGCCAAGTTCCATTGACTCGGATTCCTCATCTTCGAGGAACCAGTCTCTTAAATCGCACACAGGATCTGTGTGGATGACCAACGACTCTAGTTTGCAGGAGGATTTCTTTATGGAAGGATTTATTCCTCATTTTAACACTCCGCTTACAGATCGATCAGAACTTATCATTACTCCCACGATACCTGTACTTCCTTCTTCAGTAGGTGGAACTTTCCCATCTATCCAGTGGACGCCTCAAGGGTTGTGGAATTATAGAAACACTACTGGTCCTCTACCACTTCCCCAGTTGATGGTCATTACAACACTGGTAATGTGGAATCCTGCTATCCCGTTCGTCCCAGGTACTGCAACTCACATAACACCGTTTATAAGTGGAACCCAATAGATGTCAGGTTCCACTCCTATGGTGCCACAAAGCATACCTTTGACTAGTGCCACATATAGTGCTCCATATAACACTCAATGAAGCACTATGGGTGTGGTTTCAGTTTACGAACATCAAGGTCGGCTGCCAATGTACAGTTCCAACCCCTAGATTCAAATATCTAGGGCAGTTCCCAATATGCACATGCCAGTAGGGAATCTCACAGTTCCCCCACTGTTCTCAAGCATGCATGGATAGTCACTGGTTGACATGAGTGTTCCCTCTGTCAATCAAAGCCATACGGTTAGTTCTGTGTCGGTTGCGAATCCACAAGGGATTCCCACCCAATCCATGGGGGCACCCTGCTCACAAGCTCAGATGAGTCAAGGGGGAACCGCTTATATTGGGGGAAACTTCATACCCCAGTATCAAAATCCTCATGGAAATCCAATCTACAACACCATACCGTAAAGCAACTGTTATACCAGACAACCCATGTACACCATGGGGAACCAAACGATGGGAGGAGCACAGAGCTCCTCAGGTCATCCGTCATCACCATGGTCCGAGTCGGGGGCACCTAACAATTTGCCTTTTTTTTCAACATTGGATATTCCTAACTTATACGATTTGACAAATGACCCCATCTACCACAACTTACAATGGTCGTTGATCCCGCATAAAATATCGACGGACATTCCTAAGTTTGATGGAAAACAAGGGGACGATCCAGGCACTCATGTCACCACCTACCATCTCTGGCGTGTTTCTAACTCTATGGTGGATAAGAATGTCTAGTTATGTCCTTTTCCCCACACCCCCACTAGCAATGCAGCAAAGTGGTATATTGATTTACCACACATGTTAGTAAATACCTTCGATAATTTAGCGAGGGAATTCCTGAAGCACTTCCAGCTACCTATCTTCTATGAGACTGAGACAGAGCTCCTCACTTCATTTCGTCAGGATACTGCCACCCACATCTCCGATCATATACATGAATGGAGACATAGGCGGAGGTTAGTCAAAGCTCCCCTCCCAAACTTTCTCTTAACAGACTAGTTCTACAGGTCGTTACTTCTGCAAATCACTAGAGATGTCACTGTAGGTGGTGTGGTCATAGAAGACCAATCCATACGCCGTGCCCAGCACTTGGATTTGATATATTCATAGTTTGGCACTCTTTACGACATAATCCCAAATGCTTCTACTACCACCAAAATGACTGCTCTTCCTACCACTGCGATAAACTCTATGTAGTCTACACAAAATCCCAGTGGTAAGAAAAAAGAATAAAAAAAAGACCACTCCTTCTTAAGAGCAGTCAACAAAGCAGCCCAACACAAAATAGAAGATCATTGTGCCTACCGCTGATGAAAAGGATACACCTGCCAGATTTCCTTGCAAACTCTATGCTAAAGACCATGAAACCTGGCATTGTCCGCAGCTTTAGGAATGCACAGATTACCTTGCCAAAAGGGATACTGGTAAGACCCCTGTTGTCCTTAGGAATCCTTTTCCCACTTAGTAATAGAAAAATCTTATTGCAAACCAACAGCAGCCCACACTAGAGGACAATTATGGTTCGCAATATCCTTCAACTGGTGAAGGATCTTCTGGCGTTTACACATTTGGAATGGTAGATCTCGCCACAAGAGCCAAATCTTATGGAACTCCTATCACTCCTGCAACAGAACTATCCACAGGTCAAAATCCATCACTACCCAACAATTTTCATATCGAAAGGCCAGTTGAGGACTTTGTAATTCGACCCCCCAAGGCGGCACTTCGACGCACAATGCACAATACAACTGCACGTGCCGCCCAGCATTACAATATCGTAGAGGATTTGGCGCAAGTGCCATCATCTTTCTCGGTGCTCAAAGTATTACAAACATGCCCCAACCAATCGAAAGCTTTGCTTTCGGCTATTGGAGGTATTGACCCTACGGATTCCACGCTTGCTATTTTCGACATGGACAAGTGTAAACCTCCCCTTTCCCACCAGCTTGCACTTTAAGTGCATATCACTTCAAAAGGTATAGGTATACACAGAACTATCATCGACGAAGGTGCTTCAACCTACATCATGTAGGCTTCATGTTGGCTCGCCATGGGTTCCCCAACCCTATCCCTGCCATCGAACTCCCTTAAAGCTTTTGATGGCCACACCTTTGTCCCAAAAGGATACTTAGCCAGTTTTCCCATCACTTTGGCTGGGAAAACAGTAATGGTGGACGTAGAAGTTGTAGACAGAAAACTCGACTATAATCTCTTTTTGGGTCATAGTTGGACATATGTCATGATGGTCATCATATCTACTATCTTTCACATCATCCAATTTCCATTGGATGGAAAGGTTATTACAGTAGATCAGTTGTCTTTCTGCACCCTTGATTATTCACCATTACCAAGTGGCTTCGTACCCCTAGTAGGAGGTGGAACTCACTCTTATATCAGTTTAGGTACCGGTCTATTGAAGGCTTCTTCCCTCATGGGTTGTTTCCCTCTTCAGCCGCCAAAGGTTTCACAGATGGTCAATATGCTTTCATCTATTCCTCATGAACAGACTGATCCATGGATCCTACTGGCTCCTTCAGACATTGACACATACAGAGAGAAAAAGCCGCTGTCACCAGCTGAATCGGCCTACCAAGCCATTCAATTTGCATTTGAATCTCAGATCACTTTGGTTTCGGCCAACAGTACAACTGCCCCTCGCATAACCGCTCTTTCTTTCAATCCACTCAATCAAGTCCTATCGATGGATGAAGCTATTAGATAGATCACGAAGTTAGAAGAGTGACCTTGGGAGGATTCTCACCATCATGTTTCGATATCTAATTCAGACATGATGCCTCTTCAAATCCTATCACCTGACGCATATGAAATCATTTCCTCACCGTATACGACTATCCAACTTTTGGACTCAGAAGGAAACAGGGGCAATATTTCACAAACATTGATCCCCAATATTTCTGTCATGACAGGCATCGTGGAGAACATACAGAGTGGAGCCAATCACAATCCTGAGGAAATTGTGAGCTTCACCTACCTGTTTAGGGACTTCCGCGATGTTTTTCCTTGGTCTTATGAGGAAATGCATGGCATAGAACCTTCTAATGTCAAGCATGAGATCGAGAAAAGTCGAGTGTTCTTTTTATGGTATTTTTCTTTCTCGTTAATCCGAAAAACCTCAAGTCTTCTTCTTTGGACTCGTTAAACTACTACAAAGACGAATAGAGCATTGTTAGGGATATTTTATTGCTCTTTAAAAAATATAAACATCCCCGCATTTTCATCATTAAGCTCGTTAAAATCTATCTAACAATGGTAGAGCATTGTTAGGGATATTTTATTGCTCTTTAAAAAATATAAACATCCCCAAGTTTTCATCGTTAAGGTCATTAAAATCTGTCTAACAATGGTAGAGCACTGTTAGGGATATTTTATTACTCTTTAAAAAATATAAACATCCTCGATTTTTCATCGTTAAGCTCGTTAAAAATCTATCTACCAATGGCAAAGCACTTTTGGAGACATTTTATTGCTCTTTAAAAAATATAAACATCTCTGAGTTTTTGTAGTAGGGCTCGTTAAACGTCCATACCACAATCAGTAAAGAAATTTTAGCGATATTTTATCACTCTTTAAACAATATAAACATCCCTGAGTTTTTCATCATTTGCACTCGTTAAATATATGCAAACAATGCTCTGAGCACCTCTTTTTTTATCTTGTTCCAGCTCCTAAACTGAAAAAGACCAACGGAGCATCCTTTTTAGGCATTTTTTTCTTGCTCTTTCAACTGAAAAAATCCTAAGTTGTGTCTTGCTACTCGTTAAACATGCTAAAGATAACCCGAGAATTCTTTCAGGTACTTTTTCTTGCTCATTAAAAAATGAAAAATCGCGAGTTTTTGTTACTGAGCTCGTTAAATTGTCATGACAAAACACGAGTTTAGTCTGTCACCTTGTACTCGTAACAAAATGAGGTCGACGTCTATTGGAAAAAGGTTTCTCTTTATCTGGGTTCAATAGATTAAAATATGGAAAAATAACCAATCCGGGTATACTATTAAACTTTTGTCGCCCCTGGTTAACAACTATGACAAAGGCACCACCATGGAGTCTCTCTTTACGATCTTTTCAGACTCTCTAAATATTAAAAGACCACTGAGTTGTCTAGTTTGGACTCTTTAAATACACAGACAAGATATAGAGTTGTTCTTTTTACAATACTTTTTAGACTCTTAAAAGATGAAAAAATCAACGAGTTTGCCTGTCTGGACTCATTAAACTAATCAGATAAGGCAAAGGGTCGTTCTTTTTGCGATCATTTTTAGACTCTTGAAACATGAAAAGGTTGATGATTTTACTCATCTAGACTCATTAAAAAATCAAACGGGGAAAGTGGAAAATACAACTGTATCCTGTATTTGAAAGCGTGCTTTAGCAGCATTCTTTCCCTTAAACATGGCACTCCCTCAGATAAACCATCATTTTGATAGCCGCTCAATATGAACCCTACCAACCTATGAGTTTTTAGCCTATATACCCTGATGAACTTGCATCTCTGTATCTTAAACACTCTGTAGTGTTCATGAGTCTAGTGATGTTTGGTTAAAACCGTTGTCGTGCCTTCTGTTGTTCAAGGGTTCTCATTTGTTTCCTCTATCAACCAATCCTACATATCCTTTCATCATGCCCTCCATTTTTTAGACCCAAAAGCTCAAAAGATTCTTCAAAAAACAAAATCATCCTTGTCCGGTTTCATGTCGACTGATGTGGGACACATCATTGCCTACCTTTCGATAGGTTTCTTCCTATCGACTTCAACACTCTATCCAAGAAGATAACCCAAAAACACATTCAGTGCCTTAATGCTTGCAGACATTAGTGGCAGGTTACCTTGTGTTTGATCACGCGTTTTCATTATTGGCTCCTAGTTAAGCGATTCTACGAGTGTTCAACGACAAAAAATATTTCACATTCATTAGTTTTCATTATGCATCTTGGAGACCATCACCATTGTCGGTGGCCTTCATCACATCTGTTAACAGTCTCCATTTTTGGTTGGTAATTAGATGATTTCGTGCATGTTCGACGTCAACACATATTATCAAATGTACCGATCTATGTTGTTCGGTGAAGCGGGAATCAAGACCTTCGGTAGAGGCTTGCATCATTCAGCCTTATTTCCTCTCCCAAGCTGTGATATTGTTCTTTGGAGACAGTTATTTCAGGATGATCTATTATGACACTAGATCTACCCTGTGCCATATTGGCAGCCAGCATTGTTATATCTCCGATGAGAAAATTACTCTGACATAGCTACTGAGCATGGGAATGCCCGACTCAAGACATTATTTTAGAAATTTATATATATGTATCTTTGTTGTATCAGGTTTTCCTTACTACCCGAAACTTCTCTCTCTCTCTATAATGATTTTGACGGAAAATTACAGTGTTTTTTCATAAAGTATTTTGGCCATCATTTCTGCCTCTAATCTCATACTTTAGGGGGCATCTATTATAGGACAAATTGACCTCCTAATCAACTCAGAGGTAAAAGACAAGATTATTGAAGCAATGACCACAATCTCAGGCCCAGAATCCACACTAACGCTCTCTATACACTGACAACCTGCTTTATAAAGCTTGTTACCAAGCATAAAGGAGCGTTAGTCACCCTGCTAACTCTTGTGGTTAGACCAGAGGGAGCGTTAGAAAACTTAAGTGATGTTCAAAAGGTCATGCCAATGAATCTACTCATAAATATCTAGATATTAAATCCCTAAATTTGTGTAACAAAAGCAAGGAAACTCCAACAATCAAGATATTTGGAGAAATTATATTCTGAGAATGAAGGCAAATGGGAAAAAGCTTGTAAACAGGGCAGGTTCATGGTTTTTTCCCTAATGAACTCTATATGGAGCTTGGTAGCCATAATTTGATTCCTATATAAGCAACGAGAGGACCATTGCAAAAGGAATCATAGAATTTGGAAGGATAGCCCATAGAGCTGTTGTGAACTGTCATATTCTTGAAGGAGCTAGCTAAAAGGAGGAGAGAGAGAAAGAGGAAGAAGGGGTAAGGAAGGCTGATACAATGGATTGTTGTAATCACTCTTCTATTCTGAATATAGAACTACACTTGTGTTCCCTATTCCAAAGTGTCGGTGATATTGTGCATTTATTTGTTCATCCTGATGTTTGTCGAGTTCAGTAGTTAAGTTATACATTTATACATGTTTGTTATGGATTCTTACATTTGTTTTCAATAGCGTATGCTATGATTGGTTTGCCTTGTCCTTTGTGTAGGAATTGTCTTGGAGCCAGCTTAGAAGGAGTTCTTCTTGCCGCACAGAGATCCCCAAGCGAATCTAGAGGGAACCAAAGGTGATCCTCTTTCCATACCCTGTCAATTTATGTTTGATAGATGAACATGTGTGTAACTGGTAGCTTTTGCAGGTAATCTTACAGTTTGTCGAAGGTCCCGGAAAGGCCTTTGAGGGTAGTTTTCATCCCATGCATTTTACCCCACAGCAACTGGCTCGAGAAATTACGCAATGCAGTTTGTTAGGTTTTCATGTCCTTGCCAACTGAATCTGTGCATTGCATAGTTTTAGTCCTCAGCAGGCCAGACTGGACTATGCTTTGCACAGTTTCAGTAGACATTTAGCCTCCTAACAGCCTAGACTATGCCTTGTGCAGTTTTGGTAGTTAGTCTCCCAGCCTCCCAGTAAAAATTACGTAATGTTCCCAGTTAGTCACCAAGGTATGTTGCATGTTAGTCCTCAAAGTTGTTTTGGTTTGAAACTGATATATTTCTTTCCATGAGTGTTGCTATGTCTCTAGGTATCGCAAGTTTCTATCCCTCTCTCAGTACTTCAGGTACAATGGACTCCAAGAGAGGAGTGTCAAAGGACACTATCGAGAGTGCAACTGGAGATGTAGTTAAACAAGTGTCTATGAGCTTACCTATCCGAAGACACCAAGATGTTCATAGAAAAATATATCAAGATGAAATGGAAGGACATCAATGATACATTCTTAGGCACATTTGAGGAAAATTTGGAAGACTGGATGGTTTATGTCAACATTCACAAGTCTTCCTTGTATCGGATTGCATGCAGGTATCCCGTGTTTCCATGCACATACATGATGCACTAGATTGTCTCGCATATTGACCCTGGAGAATGGTGTTGAGAAGTGCCAGTGGAACAAAACTTTCTACCTTCAGGGTGAAGGACTTTCAGGATATGTATCACTTTCCACAACTGATGATCACAATGGAGAAACCCTTCAGCAGACCCCAGTAGTTGTGCAAACTCAAGAGATATCTTGAAGAACTGGGTGAAAGAGCTAGCAAAATTCAAGACAACATCCAGCCATGTTTACAAGATGAAGATACTATGGAAGTCATATTAGTACTTTTTCATCTTTGCATGCCTCTTATACAGCCAAGAGAGCACAGAAACCTTCTCGCAGAGTCGGGTGATCGTGTTGGATCAACTAGTGAGTGAAGGAAAACCTTGCAACTGGTCTGACATGTTGGCTCTCAGATTGAAGAAACAGGTGATGGAATCCTGACATCTACCCAAGGGTCAAAAAGTGGAGGTATACATGTTTGCTTACATTCTCTATGCATTATGTGACCATCAATAATTCCTAGGCTTGATTTGGGCATGGAAACCTTCGGAAAACTTTGTGCACACTTATTGCAGATTGTTCTATGAATGCAGCTTCCATGGATTTATGATACAGTTGTCATACCACTTAGTCACCCCAGTGTACAAAATGATATTTGAGCAGGATCCACCTTGCATGTTGTAGGCATCAATGAAGGAATTGATCGACATAGCAGATTGGTATGCCTCACCCCTTGGCACCTTCATGCAAATGTACAACATGGAGAAGGCTCTGCATGTTTTACTAAATTTTTCCATGGACAAGCTCTCCATGCAAGAGGTGTCATATCACATCTCGACAGGGTTGTCAACAAGACTACACAGGAAGCAAAAGGAACCTTGGCCTACTCTTGCTTTTCGGATCAGGTTGTATGAGATATGGAATCTCAAGCATGTTGAGGCCGAGACAGAGGAATTCAAAAGATTCACCTTTGGCACCCGAAATTTCAATCTATATGACCTGTAATGCTAAGTTAAGGACCACTATATGAGAGTGCAACATCCTTGGATCCACGGGGCATGTCATTGGCCTGAGGAGGACCCATGGAGATACCGCTATCACTTCTCCAGGCACAACAAACCTGTCGGCATAGTTGTAGAGTGGTTAGCAAAGTAGAGGGGAGCATCATCTCATAGAGCAGCATCATTAGCAGCAGCAGAGGGTAGCAGACCTGTGCGTGACAAAGGCAAGAGAAAGTTTGTTGACACTGCAGAGGAAGAACAAAGATGGAAGATCTAAGAAGATCCAATTGTGTTGAAATCATCTTTGGAGATTAAGGCTAAGAGGCAACAGCGTGACAGAAGGATTGTGCAAAGGCAAAGAGAGAAACAGAATATGGAGGAAATAAAAAAAGAGTTTCAGGAGTAGAAGCAGCAACTCCGGGAAGAACAGGAGTTGCACAGAAGAGAAAATGAAGTGTAGCATAGATAGGTACAGGAGGAGGTGCATCATGCATAGATTTATCAAACTATGCTCATACAAGTTATAGATTCATCCGAGAAGATGGCACAAAGAAGACAGGGTGAGCAGTCGTAGGAGAAGGACTTAGCTCAAGAGATTGAATAAATTCTAGTGCAGATGGATATGGATATGGTCCAGCCATAGTCAGATCAGGATATTGACCTCATGCCTCGGAACCAAGAGGTCACCCCACCAGTTTCACCAGATCTGGAAGCAAAGAAAGTCCCAAACGATAAAGAAGAGACAGAAATCCTTGAGGAGAATCTGGAGCCAGAGATGCACAACATATCTTTCAACGTGTCACAACATAGAGTTGTGCATTCACACAGAGTGCCTACTCCAAATGTCCACATATCTCCCGCGCAGTTTGAAGAACAAGTGATCTTATCTGATGTGCGCAAGCATCCAATAGCGTTGGGCGATGCTACCAAAGCATATGCCAAAGCCGCCAGCTCGAGTGTTAGATTCTTGATAGCTGAGAATGAGTGTATGGCTAAGGAGTTACAAGCATCCAAGAATGGAGGAGAAAAGGTTACACCATTTGCCAGAGAAAAGTTGAAGAGAGTGATACTGGATGAAGTATCGTCCCTCGAGGCAGTCATGCAGATTTTGTATTCCAGATTCGTCACCGTGCATAAGTCAGTTGTCCATCTCTATGGTTGGTAGCAGTGCTCTGCTAGGAGAGCACACATCTTATCAAATCTACACAAAGTTGTCAATCACATGCAAACTTGGAAAATGAGGTAGAAAGGAGCCCTATTACACTTTCCAAAGATGATGAAGCCAAAAGCGGTGGAGTTGAAGGCACACATCTAGATTCAGATACAAAACTATGAGGAACTCCCGTAGCTCATCACCAATTTGCAGGCTTCACATGCATGGGTGTTCAGAAGCATGGATGTCATTGTGCACACGCACGGAATCCCATCCATTGACATACTCACCAAGGAAAAGTCAAAGAAACAAATCTGACTGGAGCTGGACATGTACTTTGATGAGTTGATGCGCGTAACCACCAGCGCAGACTTGGATATCATTGCAGACATTATGCATCAGTATGTTGCTGGTCCGATGGCACTCAAGACTATGATGTGCATGTTATCAGACAAGTTGAAAAGAGGTGCCAAATCAATGTACCTGGATGCAATAGAGGCAAGAGTGTGCTTTTAGCAAGATGTCACCATTGAGCATGCGGACACCATAATAAACTACCAAGTTTGGCATAAGTTCGCCACAGTCGATCATAGCAAGGATGTCGAAGAGTTGTCTTCCCACAGCTTTCTCAGTCTTAGTGATATCTTGCATGGCTTTCTCAAGCCTATTTTTGTCTGACATGGGTAGATGTGCAGATTCTAATATATTGTAAAAGTGAAAGACCAAGTGTCGATAGTAGAATGTAACAGTCATGTAGTAGTTGAGGAGTCATGAGGGTAGGTGAAGAGTCACAAAGGGGAATGTCAAGGGTCACCCCACCCTTTGCAATTTATAAAACCTCATAACTTATTGTAAAGGCTTTTGGGAGTCAAGCTTCCTGTAGGTGTAACTTAGAGAAAGCTATGAGTGTATTGTAACGAGCCTTGGCTTATCGACAATGCAAAGCTAGTATATCTCTTTGGAGGAGTAGGCGACAATGACTGTAACGTTCCGCTGTTAGGACTAGTGGTTGGTCATAGTTGTATGTATGATTGGATCTTTCACTTTCTTAATATAACAAAGCCAACACATTTCATGCATATGTTGCCATTGTAATTCAGCTATCTTGGTTACTCTAATGATATATGTAGTTTAAGTATTAGGGGGTTTAAGCAGTGCATTATATTGGATATCATTTTGGGATTCAACGGCATTAAGTAAGTTATTCACATATGACCATTTCCATGAGAAAAATCCATAGTTAAGCATGCTTGAGCCAGAGGCAACCTGGGATGGGCGATCTCCTGGGAAGTCCTGCTTACCAGGTGCAAGCCCCAGAAGTGATGATTGACGCTATGTGATTCATTTCACTAGTTTCAATCCCACTTTTTTACCCCTGTGAGCATTACCCGATGCAATGAGTGCTAAGTGAACTATTCAAAAATCATGAGAAATTAGTCAGTTACAACTACCTCTCATGGAAATGGTCATACGTGACTTACTTAATGTAGTTGAATCCAAAAATGATATCTGATATAGGTAGTTGTTATTTACACATGTACGTATGGAATTTTCTATATATGTTTGTATGAACCTTATTGAAATGTGTTGCTGGTATAACCATCGCTTTGGATCATTGGCTAAATTACTTTCCAACTTGTGATGTTTTTTTGTTCGTGTGTTCCCTTTCAAGTTGCGTGCTACCACAAGTTTCCAAGGGGCGCACTCATTCCCCCATTCCATGTGTTAGAGCCTTTCATGCACCTTCCTTGACTTGCTACACATGTCACACCCTTGCTACCAACAAGGACATCGTACTCACCTCTGCATGCAACCGTGGTCAAGGCGATATCGTACTACCCCACTGTTGGGACTCCTACACCAAATGGTCTGAGGTCTAGTTGGGACTTCTTCCAAGGAGATCCCCTAACATGTTGGCGAGTCCAACACCATAAACATGGCCCAACAACACTTAGCTTCATTTCACACACTAGCGCATGTTTCGCACCACTATACTTACACTTCGAGACTCCTTGTCTCATAATTTCATCAAAGAAGTTACATATATAATACTTATGTTCTTAATTTTATTTACTTCAAGCAAGTGTTTTTATTATCAATACTTTTACTTCCAGTATTCAGTTTCATGTCCTCGGGTCTCTTGAAGGTATTAAAAAATCACCTATAGGGATGTTATCTTCAACAATGTAGTTATTCTAACTAGCATCTTGGGAACTTCCTTCGTTCTCTTTACATTAACCAAGATTCGCCCCTTCATTCATTGATGAGCTCCAATATTGCAGTAAGAATGTTGCAAATCCTAGGGCTGCAAACTTCACTTCATCAACCCAGGGTTCATACAAACTTGGAGGTGAAAGTGATGTATACACAGTAGATGCAATGATCTACTCTTGTCCCTTTTTGACTAGGGTGATGGATCACTAGGATTTTTCAAACTAGTCTTCTATTGACTAGAAGGAGTCTGACTACCGAATAACAAAGGGAAAATTACTCTTAATGCAGAAAGGAAATGTTGCCTACTCTAGGAAATGAAAGTGCCGAATTGGAAGGTGTTATAAATTGACATGAAATCATCTATCTAAGCATCTACACATATTTCTTATAGAATGCATATAACATTTGGTTATCTGGACTAAATAAGCATGAAATTTATCTAAAAAAATATTGTGACTGTTGCATGCATGTGCTAATGAGAAATTGCAGGAAAAAAAAAAAAAAAACCTTTTTGATTTTTAGTTTTATGAATGCAAATGCCAATTTAACCAATTCGTTCTTTGGCAAGGGAGACAGGTATGGGGAAACAGGTCTGGAATGGTGTTGAGGGTATGGAATCCAAGTGGAAGCCTAACCTAAGCTCAAAAGGCCATTTTTGCTCAATTCGGGCTTAAAGCAGGCTACTATAGGGTTTCATGTAGTACTACAGGATGTCCTAGTTCTACTACAAGATGCCTTATTTTACTACAAGAAATAGGTCAAAAGCTTATAGGGAGGTAGGAAAGGTACAATGAAGTGTGGGATAGGTGTCTAATGGGGAAATAAGGCACAAAGGAGGTGCACACTACCCAAGGCTCATTCCAAGGCTTCAATATGGTTGGACTTCCTCAAGGAAAATGTCCACTTTACTACAAAATAAGAATTCGGATTAGGGTTTGGTGGAATTTTGCAGCGTAGGTGGAGAAGACATGGATGAGGCTGGCGAGATGATGTCTCCCTATAGATCAGAAACTCCTGGAACAACATACATTGTTTTCTTCATTTATTCACAGCTTCATTTATATATGGAAAAGATGAGTTGAATTTAGGAAAAATAGAGTTATTAATATCTAATGGCTAGGTTTATGAATGGAAGTGCTTCTAAACCATAGAAAACTCAAGAGACAAAAATGACAATTGCAAGCACTTCTAAGAAATTTGGAAACAGTGACCTATGCAACAAGAAATCCTAAGTTATGTAATGATAAAATAATAAATTTGTTTTGGGTTGTGTGAATGGAACCGTCAAACCATGATCCCATAAGGGAGATGAGGCAAAGACCACTACCACAATATTTTCTGAAGTGTTTACTTTCATTATTGTACCACTGATCTATTTAACCACAAATTGAAGCAACTAAATAATCATCCAAATACTTGCAATTTAAACAAAACCAAAATCACTTCAGCAACTAACTATAAATGTAATCTAAGCATACATGTATAGAAAGAGGAACCTCTATTGCTAGGTTTGGCCCTAACCCAAGAGCTTCAGCCCTCTAAGTCAACTCAATGCTAGATCAAGGGAATGCTTTTCATTTTGATCAAAATATCAAAAATACATAAAATTTATGAGTCATAATGTCTTAGCTCGAAAATGCCTCTTGGCTACAACAAAAAAAGTCGTATCCTAATGAGGCCCTAGGCCTTCTTATTTATACAAATGAAGATACCAACATCTTCCTTAAATTTAGGGAGGCTTGGCTCCCAACTCAAGGTCAACTTGTCTTCAACTATCACTGGCTTGGCTACCAATGACCTCGGTGGGCTTGGCTGCTTGTAACTCTGAGCTGATGAGATCTGGTGGAGGAATATTCGATTGATTATGGAGTTAATGAGGGAGATCTAATCTCCTAAAATCCCTCTTGCTTGTCTACTTCGAGTTCCTCCACTTAAATTATCCAAAATCACTCCAAATCATGCAATTAATTCACATTAGGCCACATGACATAACATCTAATCTTTACCCTTCTCACTAATAAAAATATAATAAAATATGTAAATAAATGTGAGAAAAGTTGACTTTAATGAGATGGAGAGTGTAATTAAGGTCCATATAATTTACCTATTGATGAGCCTCATCATCACCCCCTACTGAAAGTGTTGCTTATCCTCTGAGCAACCTAATCTATGTCCATGTCTTTCATTTCTCTTGTGGCCTTTCTGACATCCTAGGATTGTGTTGATGTATTCTCCTCTTGTAGATAAAATCCAGCATGCTTCTCTATTTCCTCCCACTGGGTTCTTTCCTCTTCTTCCTTTCTTCCTTCTAACATACCCAAGAACAATGGTGGACTGAGTTTCAAGCCAATCGAGTTGATCTTGAGTCTCTGTTGTGCCTTCTTATATAGTGATGCCCTCTCTAGAGCATCTCGCATTCTTTCAGTGGAATGACACTCCCTGATCCTTAAGTTGTATTGTAGGGTGCCCCATCTCCTTTGGCATGCTTGCTAGATTTCATCCTCTAGCAATATCAAAGTGTCCTCAAAATGAGTGACTTATTTCTCTTGTGTGGCTAGGTATCTTGGTGGAAGATGGGGATCATTGGTGATGATGTTGTGGGTGCTAATGACACCAATGGAATTGATATGTTGTGCTCTGATGTAAAGGGGTTATTTTTCTTCTCTTTCCAAGACCATCTTTACGTCCTTAGCCCTAGCCTCCTCATGATTCATCCATGATGCCAAGCCAATTAGTTGTAAGTCCCCCTGCTTTGGATTGGGGTCCCACATTCAATTCTATTAAGGCCAAGTTGTGTAAGTTGAATTCAGATATCTTGGCCCTCTCCTCTAGCGTGCTTTGGTCACAAAGCTCAATGAACTTCCGACAGACTTGGAAAGGCATAGTCCCTCGTTGTGCTAGGGTCTTTATCTGAAATTGTAGGCA